>JAAEAF010012023.1:0-51549 GCA_011037195.1 Triatoma infestans | reverse complement strand
TTTTAAAGGTTTTTTTTTTTTGTAATTTTCTCGAAAGCGGCTCCAACTTTTCTTTAAACTTTATACACCAACTACACATTCAAAGAGTTATAACATTTATTTGACACATTTCTCCGGGAAAATTCATTTAAGGGGACTTAAATTCATTTGGATTCATTTGGAGGAGGGTCGTGTGAGATTTTCCTGTAAGGTGTTATTTCAGTTTACTATACAATTCTATCATCTAAACAATCTTAATTAGAATTAAATATGTCCGGAATCCGGAATCGGATGACCGGAAAAGCATTTTTACTGAAAAGTATTTTTCAGTTTTCTGCTATTTCTTCTAAAACGGCTTCAACTATTTTCTTTAAACTGGACGTATAAGTGCTGTAACTTTTATTTGTGACATTTCTTCTCCCAATCCAAAGTCACTTAAGGCGGTTTTGGGGGGAGAGGTAAGGGTTGGTTTTCCTCTAAAGTGCTACCATAGTTGATTACACAATTCTACCATCTAAACAAAATTAATTAAAAATAAATACATTGTCAAAATACCGCGTTTCAAGAAAATTAATAACCAGAAGTGCGTTTTTACTGAACAGTTTTTTTTTTTCCAGTTTTCGCGATTTTCTCCATAAAAATACCGACGAATTTCATTAAATTTGATATTCTGACTATAAAATTTGTTGGTTACAATTCTGTAAACTGCAGTAAGAGAAAGTTGTGTGAGTGTTTGAGACCAGGTTTTACATATTCTTTTAAACATAGCATTCCAATTACACACAAAGATCAATAACTTTTATTTGAAACATTTTTCTGTGAAAATTTCACTTTAGAGGGATCCTAGAGAAATGTCACGTTAGATTGAACTGCCATTTCACTACGTCGTATTGTTTCTATCCTCCTACTCATGAAAGAACTAAATTAACTAAATGTCTTGAAAGAACTAAATATTTAGTCAAAATTCCAACTCCTAAGAGAATTTTTCAATTAGAATTGTGAGAATTGTAGTAAAAGAAAGTCAATACGTATTTTTTAAGGATTTTAAACAAATTTACATAAGAATTTGGAAATAGCAAATAGACAATATATATCTGGTATTTTATCCGTCGTAATATGCATATTCAATGAATATGCATGCTATGACGGATAAAATACCAGATGTTATCCAGCATTGCGGGCGGACCCATCCCCATATTCAAACAATACATAGCTCAAACTGAAAACTTGAGTGGTTTTCAATAAGTAGAGCTATTCAGGTTTATTTCTTAAATTATATTCCAGCATATTTATAATTTTTTCTTTAATTTTAGTGAATTACTTGTTAGCAAGAGCCACGTATATGTGTTACGACATACTGGTAAACGTGACTGTGCTAAGGTTATAGTACGAAAACCACTCTCTGCCATTGTAAGAATTACTAGGAAAAAAAAATATCCCCAATTAATTACATTCAAATATGGATCACCACAAGGAGATAGTTTAAATATAACTGATATGGACAGGTAATTTAAATAATAATAATTATTTTCTATTCACTTCAAAATATTCTTTATCACCCATTTTTTGGATATTTTCTATATTATTACAGATTTGTTATACCAAAAGCTAATGATGCCACGGCCATTATTTCAAAACAGATTTTTAATCTTTTGAAACGTGAAGAAGATGGTGGAGGTTCACAATAATTTATAGTATTATACTTTGTATAAACAAAAAAAAAGAATATTCCTTCTAATATCTAACGAAACCAAAGTCTGTGAAAGAAGTTTTTATTATTATTATTATTTGAATAAATCAATTTTTAATGTATTTATTTTAAATATAATCTATTTATGTTGTATATTAAATCTAATGTTATCGTAAATTCAAGATTAAAAATTGGACTATTTGTTCACTAGTTGGTGAAATGAGCGGTTTGAAAGTCGAGCCATTAAAAATATATTTATTTTTTGCCAAAAAAGCAAAATAATAATTTTTAAATTAATAAATAAAAATTAAAAAATTAATAACTTGTAAGAAGTTACAAAAATGAAGAAAAATTAAGTTATTGTGTGTTCTTAGAGAAAAATGAAACATTATTCTGGTTTTAATAGAACTTGAAAATACAAAAATTCACAACAGCTCTGATATTGTTGTTTAAAATTGGGAATCTTATGTACAATATTATTTACAGAATCTGATAGCAGAATTTGATTTTTGTTTCCTTAATAAATAGTACACACTATTACTAATTGCCCATTGATATTCACAATTCTTTATGGTCAAAGTAAGGAAAGAGTTATAATAAATTGTTGGCATTAAATTGCCTACAAAAGAAATGTTTATAAAATTTTAAGTAATGATTGAGGGATATTTATTACTTATTAAGTTCCAGCAAAGAAGATAGTAAGAGAAAATCTGTTTTGAAAATATATTGTCACTTTTACTACTATTTCCAATATATTATTTTATTGAACCTGCCTAAAGAAAATTACATTCCAATCTTATGCTGATCGAAAACTGGCAGATTCATGTTCATTTCTTAGTCGACAGCTGGGATGTTGTAGAATGGTTATAGTAACAATGATGCAATACCACAGCTACTATCCCAGTGACAGACAATTAACATCTGTAATTTTGTCAACTTAACTTTTAAGATTCTATTGCATATCCACATTCTAAAGTTATGGTATTTTAAACTTGGAATTTCTTGTATATTTAGGTGCGTAAACTAAAGGCATAAGGATAATGAATCTAGAGACTTGGTGGTTGCATTCCTCTGTTCAAAGCATAATTAGTCATGTTATATGTTTTTTGTTTAAGAACACTTTTAAAAGCATCCTTTGAATGAAAAGGTTTATCCTAAGTTCTTTAAAATTCAGGTAGTATTTACTTTAATTGAATATGATCAGTAATACTGGGTTATTTTCAGTAAATACTTAATATATTCAGAAAAAAAGTAAACACTGTGTTGTGGCCGTTTTAAATACTTCACAAGTACTGCAGATGAAGTTGTACAAGAGCTACAGGTGTAAGAACAAAATGATTATTCAGTATTTTGTAAATATTTATGTTACAATTCTACACTAGATGCGAAAATTATGCTATTAAAGATTCTGTTTTCATGGAAAATATTTCCATTTAGGAAGATTCCGGCAATTACTAACAGTGTGATAAGATTGTACTCTTATTTTTAATTACTTATCTTGGTAAATTGCCAGAAATAAAATAAATTTAAAATAATAATGGGATTACAATCTTTGTTTACTGCCAATATAAACATAAAATTCATTTTTTAAAGCTACAATTACCTGATTTTTCATCTTAATATTTAGAGATGGATCACTTACCATCAGTGTTACAAATTAAGTTTGGATCTTGCCCAATAATTATTGTTTTCGAAATATTTATTTATAAGTAACTGTTTCTTAAATTATCAAGCAACGAACATTTTTTTAAATTTTACTTATACGAGTAAATTTTTTTTTAAAAAAATTGTAGTATAATAGTGATTTATTAAATATATAATTGAAATTTTATATTTGATGTTCAAAAAGTTTAAATAACATCTGCTATTTGCATGTGAGCTTAATGGATAAAAAAATTGAAATAAAACATTTACATGTATATTTACTTTTTCTAAATATTAAAATGTGTAATGTTAGGGGCATTGTTTGTATAAAAATACGTGCATTATGTATAAAGTTATATGATGTCTATTTATTTTTTTGTCGGAAAATATCATTAATATGTTTGTAAAGAAATTGCTTACAGTTTATATAGGTAATAAAAACTAGGGAATTAATGAAGATATTATGATTTTAAAAAAATTTATTTTCATTAAGAAGAACAATACTTCCTCTTACAGCAAAAAGAGAAAGTAAAAATGGTCGCTTTAAACTAATAATTTATACAAAAAATATATTTAGGAAATATATGCCTCTTAATGAACGAATAAAATGATTGTACTTAAATTTTATTGTATATGAATAAAAAAAATAAGATTCTGTAAATACTTATGGAAAATAAATTATTGGTGTTTTACCTCCCTATTTAAAGTTCCTTTTAAATTGTCTTGATAATCGTTCATTCGAAACAGTCAGTAGTTTTCAAACTATGTTTCGTAAACATTTTTGAAGATATAAATTTCACTTTAAAATAGGATAATACTGTCGACAATTTAAATAGTTGATAAGTTTTTAAATGTTTGCCTTTAGAGTTTCAATGAAATGAATTTTAAACTCCAAATTAATATTTGCTAAAACTAAAAAACAGAGTTGCAAAATGTAATAAGGATTCCTCCGCTAAAACGATTATCTGCCTGCGCCAAACTATATGAAATTATTTTCAGCAGCTCAGTTTACTCAATTTCAAAAAAAGTTCAAAAAAACTCAGTTTAAAGAATTGACTTGCCATACTTGCTCACAAAACAGTAAAAGAAAGTGAAAACAAAAAAAAAAAAATTATAAAAACGAATAAAGTACTGGAGAATATGTTCTCTGGAACTTGTTAATGATAGATATACATATTAACGGAAAAAGGACTTCCCTTCTTGCTTTATCGTTAAAAGAGGTTTCCGCCGGTTCTCTTAGAGAAAATTAAATAGAACATTTAATTCATACAAAATTCCCTTCTCTAAATAGACATAAAGCAAGACAGAAATGTTTAAAATTGTTCGTAACTAATTTTATTACCGAACATAAATTTATTGAGAGGGACCATTCCTCTAAAATATCGTATTGAAACTTCGTTATTTCAATAATATTGATCGCGTAAGGTAATGAAGTATTGTGATTGGTTAGTACGAGTATTGATGGTTACACTGTCAATACTGATATTGACAATATTATTGACCGTGTAGAGGCCGCTTAAGGCACCAATTAATCGAAAGGAAGTGTGCTATATAAAAAAAATAAATAATTAACGATATATAATATAAATTAGAGTATCGAAGAAAATCAATTATATCTTCCCTCACTCTAATCTATTTAAAAGGTAATATATCGAAATTTCGCCGAAAGTAATATCTGTAACTGAGAGATCTAGCCATAAAAAGTACCTGTCCTAATAAGAAGTTCCTGTTTAACTAGAATTTCCAATCTAAATTTTTTTTCTTGACTACACCGACTGCTTTCTTTATTCAGCCATTAAGAAAGAAAATTATTACATTTTTCTTTATTGAGAAATATTACATATATACAAATATTTCGCGATTACTGGATTGATAGATCACAGTTATGTATGATTCTCATATTGCTTTGAAAGATCTATACGATAGAAAATATTTCCGAATTTATGTTGAATTCTTCAATATCTTTAGTATAAGCAAAAATTGTTTCACTATTTTTAGTTACGATCTATTAACGATTTTTAAATAAAATGTAATCTCTGTTTGTCATTAACGAATTTTCGGACCAATTACATACAGACACAAGAAAATTAGAAGCTTCCTTAATTAATCGTTCCATCTGAAGCTGTAGATTTTTCCTTCCTATTACCTTGCAGTGAAAATCCCTAATCCTAATATGTCAATTTCATTTTTATTGAAGGGTGTAATGTTTATACATTGGAACTTCAATGTCGATCTGTAAATATGTATATAAAATTTGGAAATAATCTGTTTGTTTTTTTCGAGAAGATTTGGGGCATATGGTTGGCGAATAATTTAAGTTTTGTCCTTTTGATGGTTCGTAACATAGAAATCGCTGAAGATTATTTGATGGGATTATCAGACAGAGAGGAAGTCAATTAATATTTTTGGATGTACTGTTTTGGAAAATCTACTTTCATCCCTAGAGAAAAAGAAAAAAATAACTTTTCTAATATTCGGATTGCAAAAAAAATATTTATATTACAAAATTTATTCAGAATTTAAAATATTTCTTTCTGAATACAATTTTGATATATGATTTGCGAAATATTCTGATATATTCAAGTTCCCATATCTATACAAAGAAGAAATGGGCTACAACTTCAGGAATCCTAATATACGCGCTTATTAGGGAAAACTGGAATTGTTTCTTTGATGTTCTGCTTCATTTTGGGTCATTGCCGGTTTCAGGTATGTGTCCTTTTTCAAAACATTCTGAAGGTACGCGAACAACCGAGACAGATTGATGACCACAGACTGATGCAAGATATTACAGAAAAAAAGACACTGATATATGTTCTAAATAAAAACTCACAAAGTTTGTTTAAGAAACATACAGAAGTGGATGTATCAATAAAAGTCAGTCTTTTTTCAATTGTGGTTGGTCCGCAAAACTGGAGAATCAAGAGTTTTTCCGTTATAGCCTCTGCTTCTTTTTGTGATCATCGAGCCGTTTCACCTGCCTTCAGAATATCTTAATTGAGTGACATCAATAGGGCAAAATCCGTTTATATGATGTTTTGGGATGTGATTGTGTGAACTGATGGGATTTATACCAGGAAGGGGGTTAATTTATTTTATTTTTTTAAATACCTGACTGACCTCAACGTATTTCTGGTTCTTTAAAATTCATATTTCCATTCATTGATGGTTGTTGTAAAGAACCAAAAATACAATCCCTTTTAAAATGGGCAGAACGTGTGGCCTTTGTCAGGTCGAAAGAAAAAAAAAACATTTCCCAAAACAGCGTATAAATGGATTTTGCTCTATGCAATTCTGTGTTAACCCAATGTTATCAACATATCTTAAACGATGATCACAAAATGTGATAGTGATGTAGGCTTACTATCAAGGAAAAAATCTCTTCAAGTGTCCTTCCTTTAGGTAGAACTTGAATAACACACCGAAAACAGCTTATTAAAAAAAATGTTTTATTAAGTCCTTCAGAAATATGAAATGCTGCAATACAGTTAAAATCTGAAATATAATTTACTTTTTTATAATAATAAATTATATAAAATTTCTTTGAGGTACTTTACAATAGATAAGCCTATAATTATTTATGTAAAAAGTTGACAGCTGTAAAGGAATGAAAGACAAATATAAAGAAATGTGAAGATATAAGAAATATAAAATTTTATGACTGAAAATTAAAAATAAAGACAAAAGCCGTAAATAGGTTTAAATATACAGGAATCTTATTATTACTTTGTTTTCAAAGTTACATCTAATTTATTTGAATAATAATCACTGTGACTTATTTTACAATTTTAAATAAATACTAAATTCGTAAATAAGTATGAATACAACATTTACATTTTTGAATAAACCACATTTTACTTTAATGTGAAGTTTTTACAAATTTTGTACATGGAATTTTAGACATTATAAATAATTTAGGAATGGTTACGATCTAAATCGTATAATAAAAATACTTGACGATTTATTTCTTCCTTTGTGAATGCATAATCCATATAATCATGTACAAAGCAAAAAAAAAAAAAAAATTATATATAATTTTTTATCTCGAACTGGCGCCGGTCGATAAACGCAAGCTGAAGAAGCTTAAGCACTAAAGGCACTTTGGTATTCTTTTTATATCGCTCTTATAACACGGAAAATTTTAAACCATTCAATTTGTTCACTAAATTAAATAAAAACAATAGAAATAATTAATTGCATCTTGCCCCCTGTGCCGAATATCATTTTTGGTATCTAGACATCAATCAAAGCTATAAACCAAAATGTCAGATAATCCTAATTACAGCCTTGAGATATCTAAGAGGGCGTATATAATTATTTGGGTGGTTTAGTGTCCACTAATCCACTTTATCATCATCTTCATTAAATCCATAATCATCCTCCTCTTCTGAAGAAGTTTCATACTTTATAGGAAATGGATCCCTTGGTTTTTGTGAGTATTTTAAGCCTAACTGGTCACCAATTTCATCGAGAATCTTCAAGGCCTAAAAATATATAGCAGCTAAAAAAAACTGATAAAGCGCTATTGAAGTACTAAAATTAAAAGAGCAATATGTCGATCTTATTCTAAATAGAAAAGAACTTCGGACTCTGAAAGCAAAAGTGGTGGTTGGGTCCGCAGAGCTGGAAAGCATAACAGATATTTTTCTTGTTGATAGCCTGCTTCATTTTGCGGCCATCGACCGGTTTCGGTACAATCCCTTTTAAAAATGGAAATGATATATGGCCTTAACCACATATAAGAACCCCTTCTTAACCTAGAGTTAGATCATATCAAAATAGTGTGTAAACTGATTTTGCACACTTGGCAAGTCTGGTTATTACACTGTTTATCAAGACATCCAGATGATAGGCAAACGCCCGAAATCGGTCAATGACTACAAAATGAAGCAGGCTATCACGGAAAATATCCCTCATTCAACATATGCGTTTAAAACTAAAAAAAAAACTCTCGGTGACCAAAACCAACACGACACGACATTCCGCCATCACCATTGACTAAAAAATAAAAAACACCCTTCCGCAAGTAAGTACGCATCCAGAACATACGCACTTCGTCAAAATTCTTATGCCCATCGAACATTGTGCAATAAAAATCCAAATAGCAATTAGAATTCTCCAAGTCACCAGATAAACTTTGAATATTTACCAGGACTCAAGATCTATTTGAAGGGTTCGCCAAGCTAGTTAATCAACCGTTAAAGCAAGCAAGACGCTACCACTCTTCATCACGCTAAAATGCTATCCGTTTAGACCCAGGGTAGTCCTACCATTTCTCTTTAAGAAATCTACCATCTTCACTTAGGGCGGTGCTTTTTGTAAAATCTCTGGGAGTGTTGCGGTCATGAGGACACCATAATCTTTTACCAAAATAGAGAGAACTGTCTTTTCTGGGTGTGTGCTTTGATCTTTGAAACGTACTTTCTTCTCGTTATTCCTTCTATAGCGAAGTGGGGTAAAGGACTCTGGTAGTTCAGGCTGTTAAAGTTATGACGGACTGAATTGTTTGTGAGACCATTAAGAAAAGACTCACAAGTTATCATGCAACATTGTAGAACTAAGTCTCTCAAATTAATCATTGTGTGCGTGTTACGAACACTGAACCTTCTTGGACAAGGAGCAATGAACCAACTAGGAAAGCTGGCTCATTACCTGTGTTTTCACCTCAGCTTTGTGATCTATGCCTCTAACCTTATTCTCAAGACAATTTAGTTAGAGAGTTATCTCAAAATATACATTTTCTTAAAATAAAAAATAATAATAAAAAAGAGCTTACATAGTCAAGCTGTTCCTTGGTATGAGCTGCCGAGAGGCATATTCTTATTCTTCCTTCCATAAGTGGAGTAGCTGGAAAGCCTACACCTATAGCAGCTATCTTCCGTTTTTCTAATGTTCTTACCACAGCACTATAATGGAATAAATGCATATAACAGTAGGTAATAAAAATATTAACAAACATATTCAATAAAATCTATATACAATAATCTTACCCAATCTTAGAAAACAAATACACTAAAATAGGTACAACAGGAGAATCTTCATTTCCATATATAATAAATCCCATCTGATGTAAACTCTTTCTAAAATATCTTGTATTTTTTTTAAGCCTTGCTATTCTCTCTACACCTACAATCATTTTCATCAAAAGACAAAATTTTCATATAATATATAAGGAATATAGTTTCTTAATATTTTATAAATATAATGTAATATGACTCTATACATACCTTCCTTAGTACCATCTTTTCCCATTATAATCGACATTGAACTAATTATCTGCTGAGCAACTGGTTGCGACATTGAAGTAGCATAACATTCTGCGTGACTATATTGCCTTAAATATTCAACCAATTTCTAAAATATACACGAAAAATTAAAAATAAATAAATAAATAAAATAAAATAACTAGCTTTATTGGGAAAGTTTATAGGATACAGAAAATCATGTACAAAGAGCATTTCTCACCATCCAATTAACTCACTATATGCGGATCGCTTCAGTAAGTTACTGTTATGTTTAGCGGGTCATTTTAGATGCCTCCTTTTAATTTCTTATAAAATTAGAAAAATAAAATCAGAAAATTAGAAAGAGAAAAAGAAAAAGAAAATTAGAAAAACTGTCTAAAATTTTATTTGGTATCAATCGTTCCAGAATTTTATTGTGATATATGGAAAAAATCTTGGATTTTTTTTATATTTAGCTATGTTTTCAAATAATCAATGAAAATGCGAAATACTGGGCTAACGTTTAGCTCAATTTTCAAAAATTGTTTTCAAACTTTGATAGCCTCTAGCGCTTTTGCTGCTAATCGTATCAAAAATCTAATCGCGAAACGTAGATAGGCAAGTAATGGAGAACAATTTTTTGGTACAACCAACCGTTAACGCGATACACAGGAAAACGGTAAAAAAAAACAAAAAAACAAAGTCTTTTTTTAATAAGAATCAAAATCAGGCATATTATCTCAGAAACAAATTTCGTACAATATTAGTTTTCAATATTCCATAAGTATCATAAGCGGGGGGGGGGGGGCTGTATCCAGATTCTGGATACAACGTTTGGCATAGTAAACGCCACTTTACTCTTGCAATTTTTCAGTATGTCACGATTTTTTCAAAAACAGTATAACAATTCCGATAAAAGTTGGAATATAGCAGGATATAGTTATAGAATACAATCTAGCATACGCGTATATTTGAGAAATTTCTAGGTTTCCACCCCTCCCTTGTTAAAAAACCATTTTTTTAAAATCCACTCTTACTAGAAGTAAGAGAAAGGTATTGTCTGGTATTTTATCCGTCGTAGCATGCATATTTATGTTCTTCCTAACCGGTGTCGGATTTTCATCCATCGTCAGAGCAAATTAACCGAGTTTGTGTAGAGAGTTCACTTCAACGTAATGTTTCTGTTACTTGATACTCACACTTGTTGGTTGTATATAATTATGTGGGGAGGTTATAAGGTTATGTTACTATGTGAGTAATGGCAAAATGGAATTATTTTAAGTTATGATTAGACATTAGAAAAATAGTGTATAATAAATTTGTTACTGTTTTGCAGAATATTCCATAGTAAATTTTTTTTTAATAGGGTTGTAAGTATGCTCAGGTCTATCAAGTTATTTTATTGGGGGGGGGGGGGGAATAAGTTATTTCAGGAGTATACTGTACTAATAGGAATAGATAAGGTTTGAAGAAAGGCGATACAAAGGTTATGGACAGTCAAAAGCTTGTGCAAGAATACATAAATGTGAAATACAATGGGGTTAATACAAGAAATTAGTAAGTAAATTGATATGAAAGAAGGTTGGCAGCAAACGGCAAATTGGAGAAGAGTTAAAATAAATATTAGAGGAAATCAAATGCATTCGTTTTTATTTATCATGCTTGTTTTTAAATGATATTAATTTATGTTTAAATTAAAGTAAGAATATGTTTAGAGAGATAAGGTGACATTTATTACGATTAGGGCACAGTAGGAGAATTTAAAAGCATCATGCATAATCTGTATTTTAATCAGGGAAATAAGAAAATTTGGTTCCACAGGTTAGAATTTAATAAGAAGTTCATGCATCATGCAATTTTTGTGTGTGTGTGTGTGTGGGTGGGCATGTGTATATGTACACACACACACACACACACACATATGCATATATATACATACATACACACATATGCATATATATAATACATACATACACACATATGCATAGATATGTTGTATATTAGTTGATGGTATGTTTGTAATATAGTCAGGTGTGGGGAATGACCTTAAAGAGTGAGTCTGAATTATAGTTTATTTGGTCATTCATTATGTTTTTGCGGATTCATTATGTGTTTGTATATTTCTATTTTTTCTAGAATGTCCATTCGTCTTCCTTTTGTGCCTTGGTGTAATAGGACCATTGTTTTGTCTATACTTTGTGGTTCGTGGTTGTTCTTTGTAAGGTGGTTAGCATAAGTGGAGTCGGTTTTTGATGTATTGTATGAGCGTAGGTGTTCTTTATACCTGTCTTTGAAGCGTCTTCCGGTCTGGCCTATGTACGTGCAATTGCATTCGGGGCAGGAGAGTTTGTAAATCCCACTTTTGTCATATAGGTTGGTTGTTTCAGTATGTGTGCATATTTTGTTTACATAACTAATCTTAACAAAGGTCACCTTATCTCTCTAAACATATTCTTACTATAATTTAAACATAAATTAATATCATTTAAAAACAAGCATGATAAATAAAAACGAATACATTTGATTTCCTCTAACATTTATTTTAACTCTTCTCCAATATGCCGTTTGCTGCCAACCTTCTTACATATCAATTTACTTACATAATTTCTTGTATTAACCCTGCTTGTATTTCACATTTATGTATTACTTGTACAAGATTTTGACTGTCCATAAACTTTGTATCTCCTTTCTTCAAACCTTATCTATTCCTATTAGTACAGTATACTCCTGAAATAACTTATCGCCTCCCCCCCTAATAAAAATAACTTGATAAGACACTGAGCATACTTTACAACACTATTAAAAAATTTAGTTATGGAGTATTCTGCAAAACAGTAAACAAATTTATTATACACTATTTTTCTAATGTCTAATCATAACTTACAATAATTCCATTTTGCCATTCATCACATACACATAGTAACATAACCTTATAACCTCCCCACATAATTATATACAACCAACAAGTGTGAGTAACAAGTAACAGAAACATTACGTTGAAGTGAAATCTCTCCACAAACTTGGTTAATTTGCTCTGACAATGGATGAAAATCCGAAAACCGGTCCGGAAGAACAATAAATATGCATGCTACGACGGATAAAATACCAGATGTTATCGAGCATTGCGGTTCCATCCACATATTCAAGATAGGTATTGTGATCGTGTGAAATTTTCGATATCAAGTTTTCACTCAATTTAGAGATTTCGATTAAAACCCAATTTCGAAATTTTGTAATTAACGCACATTTCTTAAAAGAGAGCATTAATCAAATTACCGTGATTGTTGTAAATTTTACACCTTCATATGTTGGTATATAACTAATTTTAAGAAATCTAAAAAAAAAAAAACATGAATTTCTTTTATTATACTCCACTATACATATGTAATAATACTATACTCCATTCTGACATAATGTAATCTTTAGGCAAGCAGCGGTAAACAAGAAACTTCGTCAGATACTACTTCTCGTCTAGAGAGATCGCGTTTGTCAAAATGGAGGAGACGAAGCTCTGCCAGGATAGGGCATTCACCGAGAAAGTGAAATAAGACCTCAAGAGTGTTGTAGGGGCAGAGAGAACACCATCATATGGTATCTATTATTACTATTACCATATTATTTGTGTAACTGTAAAATGACCCCTAGATTAGATTGTTGAAGGGGATTATTGCTCTGCGACCTGAAAGATCTAATGTGCTCCCCGGAGTCTTCTCCAATGCACAGCCGGCCTCCACTCCAAGCAGCATTCTTTAGCTACAGACAACACTATCCATCACCGGACAGTGAGATGTAGAGGCTCCTACGGAGAAAAAATCTAAGGTCAGCATGCTGGATTCGAACCCGGGACCTCCCCGTTGCTAGTCCAGCGCGCTACCACTGAGCTAATCTCTTCCTTCTCCCTTGGCTTTCGGCAATTAACTAGGGACGGAGACCCTAGTTTGTGTGCTGTGTTTGTCCTTGTCTGTAAAAAGTAGAGTGTATGTAGTTTAAGTGTATTGTGTACTGTTCTGATGAAGTGTATGGAGTACTGAGAAGTGGTAACCCGTGGGGTCGCTACTTGTAAATTTTACACCTTCCTCACCTGTTTGGGCCTGAGGTCAGCGGTAAAACCGACGGCTGACCATTCCGGTCCTTTTAAAATGAAGTAACTTTCTTCCAAAATGGCAGCAAGGGACATGGAGCTTACGGGAGCAATGCTTTTGGGTAGCAAAATTTGTTGGTTGGTTCGGGTCGAGGCCTCACAAAAAAAAGGAACTGCATGCAATAGATATCCCAATAGACAGATACTGCATGCAAAAATGATCCCTACCTTAATCGCTCAATAATATTGAGCACAATAATATTGGTTAAGGCAGTTAGAAAATGCAATTTGTTTTACCAATAATTTGGTTCATGTAGACTTTCACTGAGTCACAACATTTCGAACATATACTAAAAATAATGGCCGACTATCTGATGAATGATAATGTAGCGTCAACACGTACTAAATTCTAAAAATTGTTTGGTTCACTTCATCTTAAATCATACAAATAATTTTTAGGCATGTATTCCATTCTTTCATCTATCGGCGCTTTTTCTCTTTTATATTACATAACCTCTTTCATATTTCCTCTTTTATATTATAATGCAACGGTCATACGCCTAACATTATCTGATCAATTGCTCCGCAAATTGAGAAAGAAATATTAATGTGAGAAAAGTATTGGCTACATCACTAGCTTGAGCACGAACATGAGCTTAAGGGAACATGAGCAACGTAAGCTTTCGGGCAGCAAAATTTGTTGGTTGGTTTGGGTCGAGGCCCCACAAAAAAAAGTTCGTTCTCTTTCGTACTGTTTGATAAGCGCAATAAGTTTACAGTGAGGTGTATCTGGATAAGATCGCTTTACAATCGCTCTATGGCAACATATCTTCCGTGGCAGCAAGTAATTAGAGAAAAATAACAATAAGGCTACCTTGGTTCCAGCAATATAACCCCCAGCACTGCCAAATGACTTAGTAAAGGTGCCCATAAGGATGTCAACATCGTAAGGATCACAACCATAATAATCAACAACTCCCCGCCCATTATTTCCAATAGCTCCTATACTGTGGGCTTCATCCAGGTATAAATAAGCCTGAAAAATAGTTTTTTTTACACAATAAAATGATAAGAAGAAATAAAGACTACAAAGCATCAATGCTTCACGTTTCGAAAACAAGATAATGAACAGAGCCTTCCTTAAAAATGCACAAACCTTATACTTCTTCTTGAGAGCAATAATTTCTGGAAGATGGACAATAGATCCTTCCATACTATAAACTCCTTCTACAACAATTAATATTTTATCCCAAGGTTTTCCTGTTTTAGGCTGACCAATTATTATAGCTTCTCGCAACATTTTTTCCAAATGTTTCACATCTGTAAAAAGTATTAAAGCCGTTAATTCTCAAAATGGTCTAAGCATAATAATTACCATTATTATTATAAACTGTTAAAAAAATATTGACTTACTATTATGTTTAAAAACTCTGGTAACAGCACCCGATAATCTTAATCCAAGAATAAGAGAAGCATGGTTTTTCTCATCACTCAGAACTAAACATCCTTTGGATACAATGCAGGGAAGGTTAAGAGCATTCGTTGCAAAACCCATTCCAAAAACTATTGCATCTTCTACTCCTAGAAATTCTGCTGTTAATTGTTCGAGCTCTATGTGGATTCTGCAAGTTCCTACAACATTGCATTTCTTTGGTTATGTATTTTTCTCACCAAACACTATTGAGCGCGCAGGACTCCCGTGTGGAGGTGCCGGATTTGAATCCTTAGTTTTTCTCTTCCTCGGAGCTTCTATAGCTCACTGTCAGGTGATTGTAGTCGAGTAAGAACCGAAGAACATTAACCCCATGTAACGCCACAAACTATTTAAAATCAAATAGTTTATTTAAAAACAGATAGTTTTTCTTATATTTAAAGGGAATGAAAAAGTACATAGTAAGTCATTGCTTACATGGCATTAAGCAATACATTACTTTCATTAAAAAATGAAAAATTCTGATATTATTATTAATGTTGTAAGAAATCAATTGAAACTTACTGTTATTGTTGTTGGCAATTTAAACGACATTCTAGAAAGTGTTTATGAAGATAAGACTAAACTTTTTCTTTAAGGGTTTCCCAAAAAAACAAATCCATTGGGGTAAGATAAGGTGAGCGAACAAGCCAATGAATTGGACCGTCCAGACAGATCCATTTTCAGGAAAATTTTGCTTGACCAAAATTTTCCTGAAAATGGATCTATATATATATATAGATAGTTTTACATATATTCCTCTTACTAGGGGTAAGAGAAATAAAAAATATGAACTTATATTTCTACTTAAAACATCTAAGAAACTAAGAAAACAGGGAATTTATTCTCACCAAGCTCACGTCTTGAGGAAGCAGTAGCCCAACCTTGTTCTTTTATTACTGCAATACAATCTTCTGCACATTTTCCTTCAGCTTGAGCAAATCCTAAGTAATTGTACGAACTTAAATTCAAACAAAGAGTTTCCTTACCTGTATACCTATTTAAAAAATGAAATATTATGAGTATTTTTTTATTAAACAAATCAAAGAAGCAAACAACATTCGAGCTTTGCATTAGTAAATCTACAAATAGAAAAAAGAAATCTAAAACAATATATAATTAAAAAAGAAAGAGTTTTCATATTTTAAAACAAATTTAATTCTTTTCGCGCCATAATTGATTATCTAATATTCGAAAGAGTAAAAAGTTTCTAGTATTTATTTTCATAGGAAGACCTGAGAATAACAATTCTTGCAACTTTTACATTTCTGCATGAAGAGAAATTTCGTGAACTACTCTTCAGTGTACTGAATATAACTAAGGGCAATTATAATATTGTGGGTAAATCTTGCTATAAAACTGTAAGTAAATTACCTTTATAATAATAATTGGTGTTAAAAACATAATTTTCATTTTTAAGAGTTTGTAAGTACAATCAAATTCTTCAACTATTTACCACATAAATTCATGTATTTAAAACAAAATACTGCATAATTAAAATAATATAATGATAGTACGACATATAAAAAAAATCATCCAAGCAAAAAACTCACTCAAAACTCCAACCATAATCCTTTGTTACCCTCTCTTTCACAATCACCTCTGCTCCAGGCACACTACAAATGGGTTTATTCCAACAATCTCTCACTCTTCTATAGACATAGCGAAGATAGAATCTTTCATATATGTCATAAAGAGGAACGTAACCCTATAAAATGGTTCCAGGGAAAAAAAAACATATTATTCTCCGCTTCCATCATGATCATGAGAATCACGTATTTATAATCACAATAAAATACAGTAAAATTGAAAAGAAAACTCACCTCTCTATTTTTTTCTTCTTTAACTTTAGGGGTAAAAAATAACAAATTTATATAGCCTAGGAACATTAATATATAAAACCCTAAATAGGTCATGACTGCAGCGTACAAGGGTACTTGCTCAAATGATTCTTTAGACTTTTTTTTCTTAGGTGTGGTGCCATTTTGAGATGATTTCTGCAACAATTACTATGTTTAGTATGATATTACTTTTCAAGTATAATAAGTGCAATAAGTAACTTATTTGAATAAAAACTGGAATGAACTTTATTCATGTCTTCTAAGTAATTATAGGTAAAAGGATCTCAAAAATTAAATAGATTAGGAACATTATCAAAAAGATATGACAAAAAGAGGAATAGAAAAATGAACTGGAATGAAAAATTTCAACAAAACAAACCACAATAATTTTGTATTCAACATGAGAATAAAATCAAATAGGAATTATTTGAATTTTATTGTTCTACTTCGTCCATATTAACATTCATTTGATGTCTTCAAACTCTTTTTTAATTGATTTTCAAAAAACGATCAATTGTTTTAGGTTATGTCCACCTTGTTTTTCAATTACACAAAATCATTCTTTAGATTATTAAAGAAACATATTACAATTAAAGAACTATTAATTAAACAGATTAGCTTATGCAAGTACATATTTTTCAAATATATTGGAAATTTAATGTTTCTTTACCTTAATAATTCCATTAGGAGCAATATGTTTAAGTCCATTTTGTTCTAAGATATGATTAGGTAACTTTATGATACCATTTTTTGTGTTGTCATCGGCAGCCTTTCGATTAATTAATTTTTCTTCCATTTTAAATAAGTTAGGAAAATGGGTAGGTACTATTAACATTCACATTCCCCCATGAACAGGTTTGCTAGATAACTGCCGGCAAATAGCTCCACCCTTAATTTTTGAATTCAGTAACTAAAGTGATACCTTTATCAACAATTAAAAATGCTTATACATTAATAGAACTAATGAATTAATGTTAATTATAAAATACTTTCGTCTTAAATTTCTACTAAAATAGAATGAGTCATAACTGAAGGGTGGGGGCTTAGGAGAAATAAGGCTGAGGTAACACTGCACTGCACTGACTGCACTGCCTTGGTAGGAGTTGTTCATTTATTTGGAGCCGGCATTTGCGTTGGTATAACAAAGTGTCGTGTATTATCATTTAGTGAATTTTATTATTTAATAAACGTTATATTAAAGCGATACCTTAGAGATGGAAACTACTGATTTGTTGAAAGAGCCCATCCTGACGGCTACTAACGGAGCCCACGATTCTTCAAAGGAAGTAGATGGCCTGGAAGTAACAGGAAATGTAAGTGACCTGAAAGAACCAAGTGTATTGTCAAAAAAAGAATCATCTCCAGTTATAAATAAAGAGTTTTCTCCATTACCCGATAGAAAGGAATTGTCTCCAGAGCCTCTTAGAAAAGAAGAAACCCCTATTTCAAGTAAAGAATCATCTCCCCTGCCTCTTAGTAAAGAGTCATCTCCTTTACCCACCCGAAAAGAATCTGAAGAAACTTTCAGTCATGAAGAACCATTTATTCATAGTAAAGAATCTTTACCTCTTTTACATCAAAAGGAAGATCCTTTACAGTCAACAAAAGATATTTCACCACTTGCAGTAGCTTCTGATAAACCTCTGATAGATAGTACCGAAAAATTTGTAATTTCAGAGAGTATAGAAACCAGTTCTAAACCGACTGTTAGTATTGATACTCCTTTTCCAAAAACAGCTAATGATAAGGAAGGAACTGATTTAATAACTTCTTCCTCTGAGACCAAAGTCTTCCCCACTAGCATTACCCCAGAACCACCTCATGAGTCCGAAATTCATGTTGCCGAACCAATTAAAAAAGAAGAAGAGACATTTGGATTTAACAAGCCTCTCCCTCCTGAACCCATTGAATCTACTGTAGATTTTTTGAAATCAGAAACTACATTCAGTACAGAAGAAAATGATATGAAACCAATGACACCTAAACTTATTGCCGATGATGATTTTGTATCCGATACAATTATTACAGCCAAAGATGATGAGGATTTATCTACACGAAAATCATCACCCAGCCCTCCACCGGTACCCAAACATCAAAATCTTCGAGAAGATTCAATAGAACGCTATGAACCATCGCAGACACCTGAACCAGATTTTGCAGCATTTAAACCAGTAAGTGGAGTGGATGATAAATTTGGAGAAACTGTTGAAATTCCAGAACCAGTGGTTCCAGCAGCACCAGTTTCAAAGCCAGAGGTAACAACAAAAGCTGAAGCAACAATTCCAAAACCAGAAGTATCGTCTGAACCAGAAGAAACTTTTCAGCCAACAGTACAACCCAAAAAGGTTATTTGTCCAAAGAAGCCTACTGAAGTTATAGGTGCTAAGGATATAAGAGGCAAAATTGGTGAGTCAATATTTTTTTATATTTAAATATTCAAAATTACCATGTTTATAATAAAAAATGGTAAAATTCTTTAATTATGTTTAGTACTGGATCACCAGTAAGTATAATATTTTCAGTTTTTACCAAATACTTATTTTAATGACATGAAAGAACAAACTCAAGTAATTTATTTTCCTTTTAAAAAATACACTAAATAAACAGCGTTAAGGAATTGCACCACTTTTGGAGGTGCATGTGTATTTTAATCCCTGTTCTATTGATTTTCTAAATTTCATCTCATTGAGACATTGTAGAAAGCATATGAACATCTGTGTTATCAACATTATAAAAACTGTTTTATTCTCTAATAAAAATTTGTCATATATTTTGTTATCATATTTAATTATTTTATATTTTAATTATAGTGACTGGTTAATTTTTTTTTGACATTGAGTTTCTCAAATACTTGTAAAAAAAATTTATAGTATTTTTTAATGGAAAGTAAGAGAATAAAAATATTGTGACAAATTTACCTTTGTATGGTGATGCTACTGGAAAAATGAGCCGTTTAAACATCGCAGGATTCTCATAGAGATTGATCTTTATCATACTTCCGATTGTATATTTTTTAAACAATGCTTCCAGGAAACACTATTATTTTCCTTATTATTATACATATATATGATAATATATATGAACCATTTTATATGATTTTATAAAATAAATTTTTCCAGAAATCGTCCAATCCCAATTGTAAGTCCTGTTCGTCTATTTCTTTTTGAAAAGGAACAGATTTATTCTAATTACTTACGAAAATTAGGGTGTAAGGAGTTTGTTTGAATTTCATAAAAATTTGTTAAATGTGAGTTATAAAAAAAAATAGTTCCATAAAGAATTATTAAAAAACTAAAAATATGTGATTTTAATGCAATTATAGTTTCTGACAGATCGTTTCAAACGTGAGAAAGTATATTATTAGTTTTTGGTATTGATAGAATTGTGGAAAAGTAAAAATAAACGCATAGGAGCGATAGTATTGACCTGAAAATTGGAAAGTGTGCTCAACCATCTGTAACTGAGGACACAGGATTCTGTGCTTCTTCCTTTGTTGTATTTTACTTTAGAATAGTTCATTTTATTCACCCAGTTGGAAATTTCATCACGAACTGGAATTATTTTGATTTTCGGAAAATTTTTCGGTTATGTTACTAACTTCTTAACATTTCAGTTTTCCTTTATTTCGCAAACGTTCTTTAAATTTTTATGCTTAATGAATTTCTTGTATTCCTAGCACGGAAAAAGAAACCTACTGTATCTTCAGATCGACCAGTTTACTTCACATATTTTCTGTTTATCCATTTATGTAAAGATGAACTAAAAATAGCTTCAACTTATTGTAGGGAATCTGATGTTCTTTCTCTTTTAAAGCAGCGTGGAAAAGTCTTTGTACGTTAGGATGGTTCAACAACACCTTGTTGTATAAAAGGATATATTCTTATCCCCTCCATTAAAAATTCAACTAATGGTTACCTTGAACTCATAGCATTTTTTACTTGCTTAAATAAATAATTTATTTATAAAAAATGAATTTTTTTTTTTTATTTGCGGATTACTTGAGCGAGACATTTTTGTTAAGATAATCACATAGCTATTAGATTGTTTTTTGTTTTTTTTCACTTCTAAAAATAAAGATATCCACCTTATTTATGATCATGCGTCATATCTTAGGTTCTACTTGAAAATATAACAGTTTTTAAATGGGATAACATGTGTTTGATTCAAGGGTTACGTTTTAGGTTTATTTTTGATAGACAATTATTTACATGGTTCCCAAAATTCTGTTCATAGTAAGCAATATCTTCTCACAAGGTCAGCTGTCATGATAAAAGTATTTGCATATATCTAGTCTTCCAAATCTTTATAAATAAATTATACTTTTGTCTGCTTCCTAGTTTTTCTTCGATTTTTTTTAATTGTTTTGCCCCTGCACAATTGCAGCCTTTTGGGAGTAAATAAAATAACTTATTAAGCTGTGACTCTCACTTTTCTGTATTGGTAAAAATATCATTTCAAAATTACTGAAAATAATTTGACAGAATTTGTTTTAGCCAGAATTATAGAAAAAAATGAATACAATATCTTGCAAGTACGATTTTGTTATCTGTATTAAGGGAAATAGCATAAAATATAGAGCCTTTTCAGTGCATTAGAATTTCTTTTTAGTCCATCAGTACTGTTTCCATTGCTCGATTCGGCTTTTAGACCCATTGATTTTTTAATCTCAACTTATTGATTTTTGTTGGCTTTTAAATTTGATACTCCATTGAGCATCAAAAAGGGACCCGATATGAAGATTTTTTTAAAAATCAAACTAACAATAACCACTAAATGTTTCATCTCTGTTACATTTTTACTCATAGAACTCGAACTTTTTCCCTTAAACTATACAAGATTAGCTTTGCGCTGAAAATTTCAGTATAAAATAGTTTATTCTTACAATGTATTTAAGGCAATTAAAATTGTAAAATTTCCACGTTGAATAAAAAATTACTTATCAGAGAGTTTTCCGTGATAGCCTGCTTCATTTTGTGGTCATCGACCGGTTTCGGGCGTTCGCCCATCTTCAGGATGCGTTTGTCAGACAGTGTGATAAATCAGATTGCACAGAGCAAATTCAGTTTACACACTCTGTACAGAAACCGGTCGATGACCACAAAATGAAGCAGGCTATCACGGAAAATGTCTCTGATGCTTTCCAACTATGCGGAACCAACCACCACAACTTACATAAAAATTTGAGAAATGCAGTAAGACAAAGTCATATTGTTTTAAATCAGATTATTTTAAGGATTAAATATTGCCATCGAAACTTCTTTCTCATTTCTTAAAAGTAAACTTTTATGAACGCATCAATGATTTATTGATTGAAATGTCATTAGTCATATTTCCAGGTATACTTTTTATGCAGGGGTGGTTTATAGATATGACCAATGTGTCCATTATACCTTTATAAATAACAATGAACTTAAGTCTGCCTTACTCATTTCTCAACAATAAAAATGAACCTTTATGATACCAATAACAATAACTTCTATATTCATAATAAGAATTTTTTCTTATTATATTTTGGATGATGTACTTCTTTTGCGATCCTATTCCCCCCTAAATTGGAATGTATTTAATAAAATTGTACATAACCTTTTAATCTATTCATAACCAAATAGTTTGATCTATTCAGTGCGACTTATTTGTTTATGCATTACTAGAAATTCGGAAACTAACTTTAGTGTTTTAAGAAAATGTTGACAGTGGTACTTTTTTCTGATTCTAATTTCAACGTCACTCGTCCATATTTTCATTCTTATTCGTTCTAGGTGGATAATATGTGAAATATTATTTCAGAAGATTGGTAAGTTCTTAATCCGCATTCAGTTCTTTTTAGATTGTAAAGTTGAACAGAAAAAGCCTCATTACCATTATCATATGCGCCTAAGAAAAAAAAAAAATGTTACATCTTTTAATAAATTCAGAGAGCTGATATTATTGTCTTTGCTTGAATTAATATAATCATTTATATTTCACATAGATACTTCTTTTTCAAAAGGCCAGAGAAGCATTCAAAAGAATGTGCTAACATGCAACAACAATATTAAATCTTTTCTCTGATACCCAGTAACGAAAGTTTTGATGAAACTGATTAAGTTCGTCCCTGAGATAAAGCGCCGATAATAGAAGAATCACGCCGCTTACAGAAAGAATGATATCAATCATTGATCATTTTAACTTGAATATCACAATCAGCTTCTGAGAATATGGGTTTGGTTTGGACATGCCGACACTAAATGCTTCATCATTATCTAACCATTGTTTGATTAATGTTGAATGTTATTTTATCAGTTTTTGATTAGAAATTACTATGCGGATGTAAAGACGGTTCATGCTTCTCTCACGTTCATTTATCCAGTTTTTTTGCTCTTTATATGCTTGGAAACTTCACAGTACTAAAGCATCTGGTGCAAATTCTCTTATCGTCTAATAAGAATTATGCTTCAACCAGAACTTTTAGAGAGTCTGCATTTATTGCTGCAGGTCTCATTCATAATTCGTTAATTAGGCTGAAAAAAACTTAGTGAATTTCTGCCTCTTAATGAAGTAGGTTGTTAGGCTGTTTATATTTATTTTAGGTATAGTAAAAGTTTGTATTTATTTTAGGTATTTTAGTTTTAAAGTAAATAGCAAATATAAAATATGATTGAAGATTTGCAGTTCCATTGAAAAAAGTCATATTTAAATAAATAACCATGTATATGCTTAAGTTTAATAACAGAACAAAGTGATTCTGATTCATCTTTTTCCCAGCGTAAAAACTAAGCACCAAGTTTTTGAGCATCTTTTCTGCTTACATTGTGAAAGAGATTATTAATCTTTCTGCTGTTGCTTAGATATTGGGAATTAAAGAAAGATTCTCTGCTTTGTAAGTAGACATTTGGAAAAGCAGTGAAAGAAAATCTTTTTAAGTTTTTCATAGTATTTTTTTATTTGTAAAACTAATCTCTAATTCTTGAAATAAACACACACAGCGTTATAAAGAATTTAGAGGCTAAGAAATTAAGAGACGTAAGTTTTTCTTAGCCTGAGTGTACATTCTATACTGTTTTCCATACTTGGCAACTGAATGTGTTGACACTGCCAGTTCGCTTTCAATAGAATAATATTTCATTCATATTCTTTATTCATTATTATTATTATTATTTTTTTTAAATATTTTATTTTTCTTTTTTGTAATTTTATTATACAATGTAAAATGTATGAAATATCAAATATTATTTATTATAATATAATATAAAAATTTTAATTCTATAAAAAATATAAAAATAATGTGAACGAAGATATGTGGTTTCTTGTTTCCTTTTACTAAAAATATGTTTGCGGTTGGCACCTAATTACATATTCTTTATTTTTAATTTTTTGTTTACATGAAATTAACAAAGTTAGCCAGTTTCCTTTTTAATTTTTTTTTTTTTAAGAGGATTTATTGTATTCTGTCAAATTTCAGGACTTATTATTTTAGTTTTTGTTTGAGATTTTATGAACCGAAAAAGTGTTTTTATTTTTCTTTTTCTAGTTTTTGTGTGTAAGTATTTAGTATGTAAGTACTTATAAGAAAAATCATAGGAAATTCCCATTTTTATATTCCGTTTGGTTAGAGCATGGTACTGACAGAAATGGTTCCATTATTATTATTCCTTATCCGGAAGACCCACTTAAAAAAAAAGTTTTTTTTTTTCAGTTATTGATGGATTCTTTCAAAATATTGATGATTTTCTTTTAACTTTATGAAACCACTTTATCATTTTTATTTAAAACATTTTATTGGGAAAACTTGTTGTCAAGTTTAAAAAAAAAAATTCTTTGACGCCCCATTTTTTAATGACTCGCGGAAAACTGAAAATACAAGTCAAGTAAATTAAGTATATTTTTCCAGCTAGGTAATCTCGCATAGATAATGTATGATGTGAATTATTGTTTAAACATATATATGTATTTGAATTTATTAGCTAATTTATGGACTTAGTTCAAGAAGTTATTATGGGTTGCCATATTGGATTTTATTACCTAACTCTTGTGTTGAGATTTATTGAAAATATTGTACTATTTTCGTTAAAATTTGGGCATTGTATCGGATCTCTTTTAGAGATGCTTAAATGGAGTTTCAAATTTGAAGTTTTTACATATTTAGTATTTTAAGTGCAGTTATTATTATTTTTTTATTATTATTAAGGTGATGGAGGAAATTATTTAGATAAATAAAATTTCTCATTATCTTGAAGTTTATATTGATTAACCTTACGGACATTGGTCAAATATGGCTTATACCATTTATTATTTGGATTTACTCTTTTCCAGTTCGGGATTGAATGACCTCTAGGATACATATGCAATTCTGATTTTATTAAATTTTCTAAGAGGATTATTAAAAGGAAACGCTTCCAGATTTTTTTTTTTTAAATTGTTTTATTTTATCGCTTGGATATTTTTTTAATTTTTTTTTTTCTATCATACTTCTGGATTTTTATTTATTTTAAACCCTTAAAAAAAAAAATTCATTTTATTGATAGAAGTGGGCCTCATGTCGAAAAGACAGGCGTTTGTTTCTTGATATAAAATATTAAAATTATGATGTTTGTCCTGTCGGTCAGTTTTTTTCTAAGATAATTCATAATTGTTTTGTAGAATCACAATAATTAGTTACTTTAAGAGGGATTTTAAGCACTGAATATCTCATGTGCCACTATTTATATAAGAATAACAAGGAATATTCTCCATCATTTTCTTTAGAATCCTCATTCCTTCTATCAAGAATATTATTTGTAAAAAAAAAATCAGATGTTTGAAACTATCCAAGAACTTATACTTTCTCCAATTATTGATACTAATTAACAATTTTTCTTACAATCTTTATTAAACGTTTAGATGGATTTGCATTACATCATAAAGATGATGGCGCTTATATATATATATATTAGTATACCTGATAACTTTCTTTCTTTCAATCTTAAATATGATCTCAATCATCCAAATTAATTAACATGCTTAAGGGCCGTAAAAACCAAGATTTTAATATTAATTACTACCTACCTAGGCCAAAATAGGAAGCGGCAATTCGATATAAATAGTGGCGAACTAGTTGTATTGTATTGATGTAGATGTGTCATTGTATGTTTTAGCGTGGTGTAGCGTGAGCGTGTTGTTGAAAGGGTTTATGTGTGTGTGCATATTTTAGAGTTAAGAAGTCGCCACAGTTTTTTAAAACAAATATATTATCTCTAAATGAATTTAAATACTTCGCAATTATAAGCGGTATAAATATACCGAAGCTCTTGAACTTGATTGATTTAAACTAAAATGTTTCACATAACACTGACTGGCACTGATGTTCTCCCTCGAATGAATACTGGGTGAATGCTGTTCAAGACGACTCTTGAAATAATGCTTCTCTTAGTAGTTAAAATTATGCCCTTTATATTTGATTTCTAGAAGGGGTTACAAGACAAAGAATGGCCAAGTTCTCTGACCTCTCTTGTAATCGGTGACTTGTACCTGGGCCCTTTGTCTAGGGATATCTAAGTTCATTTCACTGCACTAAAATACATTTGATTTTGATTTTTTTTCATTTCATTTTTTCCTTCTTTTTTTTTTTGTGACGATGTAGTTCATTACGTAAGCACTCCCCTTCTGTCTGGCCTGTCAAGTTTTGTTTAGTATACTTTTTTTTTTTGTTTAGTGTGTTGAATGAAAATTATGTGTAACCCCGTTTAACCATTTTTTTTTTTTAATTTTTATCCCTGAAGAAGACAATAAATTTGTCGAAACGTCGGATAATTTAAAAAAAATGTAATTTTATTGACCGCTCTTCGTGATCTCCTGCAATTATTAATATAAGGGTCGAGAATCATTATTATCATTTAAAATATTTTCCATTTGCTTCTTCCACTATATAGCCCTATAGAAGAACAGTTGTCGACACCAGTCAGTCAAACACATTCTTACGTACTTTCTATTTCTCAGCCAGTCTATCTCTCTTAATTATTCTCTCGTTACCTTTATTCCTCTCTAACATACAGCCAGTGTAAAGTCCTTGCATTTTGTGTTTCTACTCATTACAACAGTGTTCAGTACATCTAAGAAGTTTATTTCTTTCACATTCCTAAAACTATCTTAATTCTCTCCTTCTCATATTTACCACAGTTACGATTTTTAAATTTAAGCCTAATTTAAACACCAGAATACAATCAATTAATGAAATCAATTTTTACGGAACAAACAATTTTCCGAATAAAAATGATAGGATTATGTCGGTGCCGCGAGCTTTTTAAGTTTGAAGAAAATCTTAGGTTAATCGTAGTTTTAGAGAACCCCCCAACTCTGGCCAATCGATTTTTTTCAGATTTCGAATAGTAGCAAAGCATTAATGTACTTTAATATTCTACAAATGGCAGAACCATAATTTGAACTAATTGGCATGCCAGAGGAAAGCGTTAGTTAGAATTAGAATGATGCAGGGGGGGACTAAAACCCAGGCACCGCAGCCTCCTATGAGGCTTATTGTACCAACCCCTCGAAACCTAGTTGTGGAAGCCCCCCTCTTCATGAGGTACAAAACCTCCCCCACCATTCCTTCTTGGAGTACGATTTCCTCCGGTCTCAATGTGCCGAAGATCTCGTACCGCAGTCTACCTATTGCAACGCCGAACAGCAGGTGAGAGGCCGTCTCCTCCTCCTCCTGAACAGTCTACACAAGGACTCTATATCCACCAACCCCACCTTGTGCAGATGTTTTTTGAACCTACTATGCCCAGTAAACTGGTCCGTTATCAGAGAAATCTGATACCTGCTTAGTCCCAGGGTGTCTCTGGTCCTTCTTCTACATAGCTCTCATTTTGCCATGTTTTGTTGCCCCAGTACTTAGCCTCCAGTGACGATTATGCTCCCTTCGAGTCCATTCTCTCAGAGACGCCTTCGCCATACTTTTTGCTACCCCTAGAGCAGGTTCCGGCCCACAGAAGGGAGTATTCGCTCCCTCCCTGGCCAGTTGGTCGGCTATTTCGTTACCTGATATATCCCCTTATGCCCTGGCACCCATACTAGCCGAACTTTGTTGTGCCGGGATAATGCCTCCAGGGAGTCTCTACACTCCCTGATCAGGAGGGAGGTGATTCTGAATGCCCCTAATGCTTTCAGTGCAGCCTGGCTAGATGCATATCTCCCTACTCCTAGAGCCCATACGCAGGTTCTCCTCAGCACAGATCTTTATTGCATCAACTTAAGCCTGGAAAACTGTGGAGTAACCACCGAGGGGTCTCGCAATGCGTACCTACGGCTTAACGCCATATATTCCGGCTCCAGTTCCGCAGGCCATCTTGGACCCATCCGTGAACCAGGATCAGAAAAAGAAAATTTAAAGAAAATTGTTGGAACCGTTTTCGACAAAATCGTATGAAACTGCAACAATTCAATACCTAAAGATCCATTAATCAGTTTAGATCAAAAACTTGTCAAATGCGGTGGTACGGGAATATATCCAGTTAGAACTTTCTGCGATTTTTCATTTTGGACACACACACACACACACACCAGCTAAAACATTATTTTCGTATTCAGAGAATCTTAAAACATGTATTTCCGGTGAAAGCTCGACTTCGAAAACAGATTGAGAACAAATAAAAAAAGAATTGTTAATGACTTAATTATAGAGAATTAAATCTACAATTATTTATGTCTTGAGTAAATTAAATTATCAATGCCTCAGTGTGATTAGGTAGCACTAGCGCTGTTGCTTAAAAATAGTAAAGACCCAATATATTAAGGAAAAAAAAGGGGGAAACTAAGTTACTAGCGGACCTAGTAGTGAAAGCATGAACTATACGGCCCACACTATTTGCTTATGACAGGCTGTTCAATTAAAATTGCCATATGGCCAGTTTGAGCCCATCATGTTGGTACCATGTTTAGTTTTAGTTTAGAAAATTAATGGGCCTCATTCTCAGATAAGAAAGTGGACAACTGCACTAAACCGGAAGAAAGTAAAATAAAAAAAAAAAAAATATAATAATTATGATCTTAGACGAATCTGTAATTCACAGCTAATACATCGCTAATATTTTTGTTGTATCACTTGGCAAACAGAAATTAGTGCGCGGTCATTTTAATAAAAATATTTAATTGATAAATATAGTAGTAATAAGTTTTTAACATTAAATTTTAATAATAAAAAGTCTCTCACTATGAGTGAGCTGAACTGTATGTAATTTACTCTAAACAGATCAATAAATACTCCCAGTTACGTCATCCAATCATCTTAAATAGAGATTCATTAAAAAAAAATAAAAAATAAAAAAAAATGAAGTTTTCATTCTTATTACAACTTATTTTAACATTTAATTAAGTTTTATGAAGTTATTGAATTAACAGATTTTAGTATACTGTTTGAACAGGTTACTATTTTGCGTGTTTTTTTTGTTTTTTTTAGAATTATATTTTTCATGAATTTATTTATAATTATAAATTTTGTAATTTCCATTATGTGTTGTTCTAACCATGAATTTTTTTTTTTTGAAATTCCATTTTACCAGAAATACCTATATTGAGACCTTCTAAATAAGAATTTGTTTCATATGGAAGCAGCATAATAACTCAAAAAAAAATCTGGTGTGAAGCACTCACACAACTTTCTCTTACTCCAGTTTTCAAAATGATCTTCTTCTTCTTCTTCTTCTATGGGCACTACAGACCGAGACGGTCCATGGCCTGCTCTATGCGGGTAGACCACTCAACCCTATCATTCACCAGGTGGGCCCTCAAACCTATCTTTCTCATATCCGCCCTCACATTGTCCACCCACTTGGTCTTCGGACGTCCCCGGGGGCGAGAGCCGTGCCACTTTCCTTTTAGCACCTTTGTTGCTATCCTTTCCTCGGACATCCGGCATATATGCCCATACCATTTCAGCCGCTGGGCCTTCACAAACGCGGTGATGCTTGGCTCCCCATACAGGGCGTACACCTCTTGATTTGGCCTTCTTTTCCAGCTCTGGTTTTCCCTTTTCGGCCCAAAGATCCGTCTTAGGACTCGCCTCTCGAACTTGTCAATCCTCTCACAAACTGCCTTATTCAGTGTCTATGTTTCGCTTGCGTAGGTCACGACAGGCCTTATCAAGGTTTTATACATCTGGATCTTTGTTCCTCGGTTGACCAGGCTGCTCCTCATTATCTTATATAGACCGTAGTACGCTCTGTTTCCCGCTGCTATCCTTCTTCTGACTTCTTCTTTTTCGTCGGCTATGTCCGAAATGATAGAGCCCAGGTTGGGGAAGTTGGAGACAACCTCGAACTCGTAATCCCCAAAGACGTAATACGTCGCGGGATGCACCAGAGGCTTCCTCCTAGCCACCAGCACTTTCGTCTTTCCCTCATTAACGCGGAGCCCGACGCGCTTGGCTTCTCGCTCCAGCGTGACGAAGATACTTTTTACGGCTGCCAGAGATCTACCAATGATTACCACATCATCCGCATACGCCATGATCTGAGAGGCGCGATCAATCAGCGTGCCACTGAGGTCCATCTCAAGAGTCTTGCATACCTTGTGCAGCAGACAGTTAAACAGGAGGGGCGACATCGGATCTCCTTGCCTGAGCCCGTTTCCGATATCGAAAGCGTCCGAAAGAGTCCCGCTGGAGATAACTAGTCCTCTAGAACCTCGCAGTGTCATTTCAGTAAGCCTTATTAGTTTTGGCGGGATTAGCATGTCTTTCAGAGCTTGTACGAGTCCGTTCCTAAATACGGTATCATACGCGGCCTTAAAATCCACAAACAACATCCAGACAGTCATACCATGTTCTCTCATTTTTCTTGGACTTGCCTTAAAGCAAATATCTAGTCGATTGTGGACCTCTCTCTTCTGAAACCTCCTTGATAATCTGCCAACCTTCTTTCCACATACGGGACCAATCCCGTTTGCAATAAAGGCATATTGCAAAGACCTTATAGGCGATATTCAGCAGAGTTATGCCTCTATAATTTTCGCAGCACGTGGGATCTCCTTTTTTGAAAATTGGTACAATGGCTCCTTCTGTCCAATCTTTTGGCATTACCTCTTCCTGTCAAATTTGCCTGATCAAGTTGTAGAGTTCCTTAACGAGCTCATCCCCACCAGCCATTAAAAATTCTGCCGGGATGCTATCCAAACCGGGGGCTTTATTCCTTTTGATTCTGCCAATAACTTCCCCGATGTCTTCTTAATCTGGCGGCATCGATTCTTCAAAATCCATCTCAACTACCGGCGAGAGCACCTCTGTGGGATCCGAGGCTTCTTGCTGATCGTTATCCATCAGTTCCTCGTTCAAAAGCTGCGAGAAGTGCCTCTTCCATCTTTCCACAACTTCTTCCTTGCACATAACCAAACGGTCTCCCTCATCACGTACCCACGAATCTCTGTTCTGATAGCCTTTCCTTACCTCATTGACTTTTTTATAGAATTTCCTGCTGTCATTCCTTGCTCTTGAGCTTTGAATCTCTTCAATTTCCTTACGCAGGGCCTCTCTTTTCCTCTGTCTCATTACCTTTTTTTGCTTTTTTTCGCGTTCAAAATTATAATTGACAAATTTTATAGTTTGTGTACCAAATTTAACGAAATTCGTCGAAAACTGAAAAAACTGTTCAGTAAAGCGTACTTCCGGTTTACTAAATTTCTTAAAACTCGGAATTTTGGCCATCTATTTATTTTCTAATTAATTTTGTTTGGATGATAGAATTGTATAATCAACTATGATAGCACTTTAGAGAAAAACATAACCCCACTCCCACCCCCTAAAAGTGCCCTTAAATGAATTTTCTCAGAGAAATATTTTAAATAAAAGTTATAAATCTTTGCATGTTTAGTTTATATAAGAAGTTTCAAGAAGATCGTCGGAGCCATTTTTGAGAAAATCTCAAAAAAGTAAAAAATCCAATTAGTAAAGTGGTACTTCCGTTTGAGGAATTTTGACAGATTACATACTGTCAGATCCCATGGTGATATCTAAACGGAATATCAAGTTTCAACTTTCTACGGTTTTTCGTTTTTGAGTTATGCTCTTCACATACATACATACATATATATAATATACACAGACCATTTGAGAAAACCACTTTTTTGGACTCAGGGGACCTCAAAACGGATATTTCTGATGAAAACTCGATATCGAAAAATTTGGACACGATACAACTACTTCTCTTACTAGAGTAAGGGAAAGTAAAAAAATTCAACTCAAATCTATCTTTTCAAGATTTTTTCGGATGGCGGAAGTTTTCAATCAGAAAAAAGTATTGTAAAGGTTTGTGTGGGTGGGCATAGGTCTCAAGGGCATAATTCAGAAACGCAAGAAAGCTGAAACTTAATAATTCGGTTTACGTGTTACGTGTAGGGGGGAGGACTCGACACAAGATTTTGATCAAAATCGTTCGACCGGATGTACCCAACACTTTACTAAAAAATGATTTTTTCATTATTTGTGATATTCCTCGAAAAAATGGCTCCAACGATTTTTTTTCTTTGAACGCGGTAAATTGATTAATCATAAAAAAGAGCTAGAACTTTTATTTGTAACTTTCCTCTCCTGACAAAGTACAATACACGGTTGTTATACTTCCTATTCTGTTACCATCTTTAGAGAGTAGGATTATGCTTTCATGTAAAGTACCGTTTCAGTATAATATATGGTTTACCCACCAATTTTGTTAAATAGAAGTTGAATAATGCTATCAAAGAAATTCAGTATATAAGTATTTCATATTATCACGGCCATATATATATATATGCGTATATTAAAAAACCTATGGCGCAACAGTCCATAAGGAGCTTTGCCAGACGGCGATTTGTTTTTGAGGGGCGGTGCTTGCTAAGTACGCCGCGGTTCTCCTTCGTCCTCGCTGTTTAGTTCTGACCTTCGATACTCAGTTGCGCTACCACAATTAACATTTTTGGACGTGAATTTGCATGAAACGTTGAATTCCGTTTACAGCGCCAACTGATGAGTGAAAATATATGAATTGATTGCCGTTGCACCTAAAAGCAGCTTGTTGAATATAATAATCTCCTTAAGTTAAGAGCCTGGACTTTGTACCTTGGTCGGACCTATTTGCCACAATTCTTCAGAATCTTTAGTGTTGTATTATCATAGATAACCCATTTTTTTTTTTTTTTATCGTCTTCTATTATCATTCATTTCAAAAATAGATCTCTCTTCTAACATTAATATTAATAATTAATGAATTTCATTTGATGGAATCGTATGGTAAAGGAAACCAAATTTATTAGGGTGGCTAAAATTGAACCAAGTATATGCAAATAGATTTCATTTTTGGAGAAGTTTGCGATTTTTCTCATCGATTAAGTACTTGCACTCTGTCGCTATCCACCTAGGCAGAACCGCCTGAGAATGGTGCGTCTTGTGCATAATATTCTCCCAGTTGGAATCTCTAGAACCATTTTGTTTGTGGCATCCGACCCAGTCAGAGTGGCATATTTTTATGTAAAAAAAATTGTAACATGAGGGAGGCAGTTGCCAGTTTAAATTATCTATCATTCAAATAATAATAATAATAAAACCTACGGCGCAACAGTCCATAAAGAACCAAGGCTTGCCAGACAATATTATATATATATATATAATATGGGGGGAAGTGTGATAATCACACCGCAGTCCGTTTAGTTCTGTCGTTCGCTACCTAGGGCGCTACTAGCTGTAGCTTCCCACTTTTTCTCACAATTGAAACACCGACCTTTGCCTACACGGGAATCGAACTCTTGGAATTCTCGCACCAAAGGCAAGTGCGCTAGCCACTAGTCAAACACGTGTGGATATGAGACGAATATGACTTATTCTGAATGACTAAAAAAAAAACAGTAATATTACGTATAGCTAGTTTATTACGTATATTATTTTATGGCCAAGTGATTATTATTAAGACTAATATATTACAGTTATCATTAAAATTATATTACTTTAATATGACATTATAATAACAATTATAATAAAACTGTTTCTAAGATACATATATATATATGTGTAAAGACTGTATGTACTACACAGTTGTGCTCTAAATGCGTCATGTTTATATTTAAATAAGTTACAAGTTGAAATGAACTTGGAAACATCTAAATAACATTTTTACATTCATTTTTTTTTTTGGGTGTGTTTCAAATAATTTTTTAAAAATTATTCCTTTTTACTTTATTTTACTATTTGTAAAAAATGTTTTCATCGAATGCAGTGTGAAAAACAATAGTATGTGAATTATGTTATGGGTGGACAAAATATCTCGAAGATGAAAAGCAACGGCACTATCCTATACTCTTAATATTCTTGTTTAGATATGGCCATTATTAGTTAGTATGTCAACAAACTTTATATATTAGTAAAGCTCAACAATTAATTCATTAAAAGTACACACTTCTGGTTAGCCAATTTTATTCAGAATTGAAATTCCTCTCACTACTTCTAATGTATATTACGAGGCATGTCCAGTAAGTAAGTGTACTGAATTTTTATAGGTTACAAAAATTTGTATTTGAACAAAAAAAATTACCTGGTTACATTAGTACATATGTAAGCTATTTTTCGACATAGTCACCATTCCTCTCAATGCAGGTGGTGAACCGGGGTATTAATTTTTTGATGCCTTCCTCGAAGTAGTTTCCCGCCAACCCCTTCGTCCACTTCTCCACCTCCCCCTTCACCTCCTCGTCAGTTGAAAACCTTTTTCCACCCATGTGCAGCTTCAGGGAGGTAAAGAGATAGTAATCTGAAGGTGCTAGGTCAGAGGAATGCGCGAGATGGTTCAGGACATCCCATTAAACGAGGCAAGCAGTTCCTTCGTGGCGTTGGCCGTGTGTGGTCTGGCATTGTCGTGCAGCAGGCAGACTCTCTTTACCAGCATGCCTCTCCTTTTTGTTCTGAATCGCCCTCCGCAATTTTTTTAGGGTCTCACAGTATCTTGCAGAGTTGATGGTCTCCCCTTGAGGCATATATTCAATTAAAATTATGCCTTGACAGTCCCAAAACACGGATGCCATGATTTTCTTGGCTGAAATTGTGGTTTTGAAATTTTTTGGCGGAGGTTGAAGAGGTGTGACGCCACTGTTGAGACTGCCTTTTGGTTTCAGGTGTGTAGTGTGCAACCCAAGTTTCATCTCCAGTAATGATGGAGCGGAGAAATTCATCTCCATGGAGTTTGTAGCGTCTCAAAAACTTTTGCCCGGCCTCCATTCGATTCAACTTGTGTTGGTCTGTCAGCTGTTTTGGGACCCACCTCGCGGACAGTTTCCGATATCCGAGGGTTTCTGTGATGGTTTCGTGTAGTAGAGATCTGGAGATTTGCGGAAACATCGCAGAAAGTTCATCCACAGTCAATCTGCGATCGTCACGGAGCGCATTTTCGATTTTTTCACAATTGAAGGTCTTCCGCTCCTCTGATCATCATGCACAGACGTACGACCGTTTTTAAACTCGCGACACCACTTGAACACACTCGTACGATTCATAGCTTTATCACCATATGCAGTTTTTACCTCATTATAAACCTCAACCGGAGTTTTTCCCTTCCAAACGAGATAACGGATGACGCCGCGTATTTCACACTTGGCGGGAGATTGGATTGACATTTTTCACGAAACGTATTGTCGCGTCGACAGTTCTCAACGTACTGACCTCGAACCGGTCTCGTTGCGGAGGGGAGGAATCAGGCTACACGACAGTGTAGCCAACATGTCGAAAACAAAATTCCTCCGGCCTTGAGAGTCTCAGTACACTTACTTACTGGACATGCCTCGTATATTAATATTATAAAGGTGGTAGTATCAAATATCAACCTGAAGTGGAACTTTAGATAAAAGAGCTTAGCGCTACTTTCCCCCCTCCCTCCAGGGCACCTCCAAAATCAATTTTCAATCAATTTTCCCAGGATAACCTAGGACAATGAAAATTGTTGGCACCATTCTTTGAGAAAACCGCGAAAAAAAATTGAAATAAACTATTCAGCGAAGTGGCATTTCCGGGATGATGGGATTTTGTCTGAAATCTTCGTGTCTAATTTAACGCTTGGTGGTAGTGCCTAAATGGAATATCAAGTTTAAACTTCCAGCGAGTTTTTATTTTTGAGATATTCTGTTAATACAAACCGACACACAAACAGATCTAAGATAGAAGCTAAAAACTCTTTTTTTTCTTATTCAGGGGACCCCCAAAACATATATTTCCAGTATTGAAAACTCTTTTTCAAAAATCTGACACAATCGCAAGGAGTAAGTAAGTAAAAAGTAAATATGAATTTTACTGAAAATATGTTTCAAATAAAAAAGTGATTAAACCTTTAGTTGTGTAGTTAGTATGCGAAGCTTAAAGAACATCATGGGAGCCGTCCTTTAAGAAACAATTGCGGGAAAAAAACCACAAAAAGTCAATTAAAAATCGTATTAATTGAAACGGGTTAAAATTACGTACAGCTTCCGATAATTAGATTTCCATTCCTACTATCTCCAAAATTTGACACGGAATGCAATAACTTGTTATAAAAGAAAGTAATTGATTTTATTTGAATAGTGTTTTTATAGTTTCCATTTTGTTACTATTAAAATCCAAACTAATAATTACTAACCTGTTTGATAATTACTTTGAAAATTAATGATAGCTATAATAAATCAGTGTGTAAATCTCTTCTTTTTTACTTTCTCTCACTCCTAGTAAGAGGAAGTATTGTAATCGTGTCAAATTTTCGATATCGAGTTTTTACCGGAAATATCCGTTTTGAGGTCCCCTTAGTCCAAAAAAGTGGTTTTTAGCAAATGTATGTATGTGTGTGTGTGAACAGTATAGCTAATAAACGAAAAATCGCAGAAAGTTCAAACTTAATATTCCGTTTTGGTATCACGATGTGATCTGACAGTACATTATCTGTCAAAATTCCTCAACCGGAAGTACCACTTTACTAGTTGGATTTTTTACTTTTTTGCAATTTTCTCAAAAATGGCTCCGACAATTTTCATTAAACTTCAAACATAAACCACACATACAAAGAACTATAACTTTTATTTGAAACATTTCTCCGGGAAAATGCATTGAAGGCCACTTTTGGGGGAAGGGTGGGGTTAAGTTTCCATCTAAAGTGCTATTTCACTTTATTAAACAATTCTGTCATCTAAATAATGTTAATTAGAATTAAATATGTTGTTGAAATTCCGAGTTTCAAAAAAAATCGGATAACCGGAAGTGCGTTTACTTTACAACTTTACTGAATGATTTATTCAGAAAAATGGCTCCGACGATTTTTTTGAAACGGCGTATATAAACTAAACATGCAAAGATCTACAAGTTTTATCTAAAACATTTCTCTGGGAAAGTTGTTTTAAGGGCACTTTTAGGGGAGGGGTGGGGTCAGATTTTCATCAAAGTGCTATCCTAGTTGATTATACAATTCTATCATCCAAACATAATTAGTTAGAAATAAATAGATGTTTGAAATTCCGAGTTTCAAGAAAATTAGTAAACCGGAAGTGCGCTTTTGCTGAGCAGTTTTTTCAGTTTTCGACGAATTTCATTAAATTTGGTACACAAACTGTAAAATTCGTCAATCATCATTTTGAGAACTGAAGCCAGAGAAAGTTGTGTGAGTGTTTCACACCAGATTTTTTTACTTTCTCTTATTCCCAGTCAGAGGAAGTATTGTAATCGTGCCAAATTTTCTATATCGAGTTTACACCGGAAATATCCGCTTTTAGGTCCCCTGAGTCCAAAAAATTGGTTTTTAGCAAATGGTGTGTGTGTATGTGTACGTGTAGTGAACGAACAGCATAGCTCAAAAACGAAATATCGTAGAAAGTTCAAACTTAATATTCCGTTTAGGTATCACCATGGAATCCGAAAGTAGGTCATCTGTCAAAATTCCTCAACCGGAAGTACCAGTTTACTCTGAATGGCTTTTTTCACTTTTTTGCGTTTTTTTCAAAAACGGCTCCGACGATTTTCTTTAAACTTGTTTATGTAAATCTACTATACATACCAAAATCTACAACTTTTATTTTTTTAAATTTCTTGGGAAAATTCATTTAAGGGCAATTATGGGGGAGGGGTGGGGTTAGGTTTTCATCTAAAGTGCTATTTCAGTTTATTAGACAATTCTATCATCTAAACAAAATAATTTAGAATAAATAGATGGCCAAAATTCCGAATTTCAAGAAAATTAGTAAACCGGAAGTGCGCCTTTACTGAACATTTTTTTTTCAGTTTTCGACGAATTTCATAAATTTGACACACAAACTATAAAATTTGTCAATTTAATTTTGAGAACTGGAGTAAGAGAAAAGTTGTGTATGTGTTTCACACCAGATTTTTTTGTTTTTTATCTCTTTGGGGTGGGAGCAGCCCTATGCTATCCAAAGCTCTGTGAGCCCCTACTCAAAGTTCGAAGCCTTCTCAATGCACTGCCGGTCTCCAAGCAGTGTTGTTTCATTCTTGATACAGATAATACTGCTCTTCAACGAACAGTGAGCTGTAGAGTAGAAAAATCTAAGGGCAGCATTGCTAGATTCGTACCCGGAACTTCCGCGTTGCAGGTCTGTACGCTAGTCTCGACAAACGTCAAAGAGTTTTTTGGATGGAGTGGGGTTATGTTTTTCTATAAAGTGCTATTTCAGTTCACTATATAATACTATCATCTAAATAATATTAATTAGAATTAAATGGGTTGTAGAAATTCCGAGTTTGAAAAAAATCGCATGACCGGAAATGCGTTTTTACTGACATATTTTTCAATTTTCCGGTATTTTCTCGAAAACTGCTCAATCGAATTTTTTTTTTTTAAAATTAGGAATGTGAACTACACATATAAAGAGCTACAACTTTTATTTGAAACATTTCTCCTAGAAAAAGTTATTTTAAGGGGGCTTTTAGGAGAGGAATGGGGTTATGTTTTACTCCTAAAGTGCTATCACAGTTGATTATACAATTCTACCATCCAAACAAAATTAATTAGAAATAAATAGATGGCCAACATTTCAAGTTTCAAGACAATTAGTAAACCGGAAGTGCGCTTTTACTGAATAGTTTTTTCAGTTTTCGTGATATTCTCCATAAAAAAAACACCGATGAATTTCATTAAATTTTATATACTAACTATAAAATTTGTCAATTAGAATTTTTAAAACTGGAGTAAGAGATAGTTGTGTAAGTGTATCGCACCAGATTTTTTTATATATTGCACTCAGAAATTTATATATATATTACTGCACCCTTTATTTGATCGAACTGCTTGATCGATATATTGGCATAGTCAAGGGTGAGTCATTATTGTCAGACTAAATAATCTAGTTGTCTTACTATATTTATTGTTTATTGTTGGCGGCATAGAATACAAAACCTTTTGGATGGGCTAAATGGTGTAGTAATTTAATCAGGAATTTTGATATGCCTTTCTTTTATTGTCAAAGTGACTAGATAAATCTTTTTTTTATATTTCAATATAATTTGGTTGGGTCATATCTTTCAACTTGACTCCCCCCCCCCCAAATAATCTGGTGTCAAACACTCACACGACTTTCTCTAATTGTAGTTCTTCTCACGGTCATGATTAATTTTTTACTTTCACTTTCTCCTACTTTGAGATCGTGTCACAAAAACATGAGTGAGGAAAAATTGATTATATAAGAGCCTTCTATAATGCATAATCATGTGGTGAATGCATTGCTCCACCATCTGGTGGGAATTAAGAGATAAAGATGTTTTATTTTTAAAAAATTCGTTGATTTGCAGAACTGTGAGATAATCATGTGAGTGTTTCACACCAGACTTTTTTAACGTTATGCTGTCTGTATATAAAAGAGAGAGAGAGAGAGAAAATGAGAATAATAGTATAGTATTTGTGTCAAGTTAAACATGGCATTGATCATATTTTCATAATTATGCCTGCATATTTATTGGCACGCCTATTTCAAAAAACGCATGACCTAAAAACGTCATTAATGAAAGAAATGAAAACTTCTCGAATGCTATCTACGTATATAATATTTCTAAACCAATTGTTCAACAATTTTAACAAATTTAAATGAATGGAATGTTGAAATCTGAATATTTATAGGATCCATTACCTTTTACATTTTCGGCTACAATATTAACTAAATATTTATCGATATTCTGTTTATCTTTTGAAATATTCTTGATATCTAGAGTTTTTGAATTGAAACTATAGTACTGTGATGGATGCAAGAAATTATATCTATTTTTAATTGAAGAAAATTGAGAAAAATGCGAGCTTTTTTGGCAAAATGGTTCACGCAGGTAGCAGAGTACAGTTATAGGAAAAGTTCATGAACCTTGTTAGCATTGTCTACCCCTCCTTCTCACAGGGGAAGATTTGAACAAACAATTAGAAGACATTCCTTCAAGAACAGTCTGAAACAGAGTTTATTCCAACTAATTTCAGTAAATTAATAAGCATATTGCTGTGTTATTGAATAGCATTTAAATATCTTTAAAGATAATATATTTAATTTAATCTACCAGTGTTTTCTTAATTATACTTATTATTTCTCTCTCTTAAAACTAACAAACACAAGCCCCTTTACAAAACCGCTCACGCCACAAGCCACCACTTACACTATAACACATCACACCAAAAACATTTCAGTACAATCATTTGAATACTCGTATATAGTACAATATTTTTTTGAAATTTTTCAAAGAGTTTTATTCAACAGTTTCTTGAAATTCTCAGTAAACTGATCTTTTTGGTATCAGTATCTCTTTCTCTTTTGTCATTCATCTCATTATCTCTTTCTCTTTCTCTTTTGGGTTTCAGTATCAATGATTGGTTAGGGCCAAAAAGTTTGACGGAAATCTGTTTCTCCGTATTGTTTGCTTCATTTTCTGATCATCAGCGTTTGCCCCCATCTTCAGTATAAAGAGTAATGTTGTACATTTATAGTTTGTACGTTATATCACTATTTATGTCAGTGTCCCCGTTTTGCTGATACTAGGTTTCGTTATGTAATGTAATTGGTGTGTTGTTGTTGTTTGTTGTAGTGTAGTGGTAGCTTGTGGCATGAGCGGTTTTGTAAAGAGGCTTGTAAGTATATGTGTTTAAGAGAGAAGTAATAACAAATAATTAAGAAAACATTGGTAGATAAATTAGATATATTATCTTTAAAGATATTTAAGTATTTTAGAATATCACAACTAGTATGCTTAATAGATCATTTGTTAATCTAGAATAAATGTTAATCTCTATCCCTGGCATGAGTTTAAGAGAGCGATCCTGAAGCAAGTGTTCTGGCTTTGAAAGCAGAATGCGCAGACTATCCGAAAGAATGCCTTCTCTTATAAAACAGTTGGCCAAGTGGCATTGTATTAATTTAACGGATTCTTGTACCTTTGTCTCTTTATAGCAATGACCTTAAATTATAGTACCTGGCTCTTTTCATTGCACTAAGATACATTTAAAATATTAGCAAAATTCTATTTTTCAAACTGTAAATTATTCTAAACTATTTTTCAAAACTATTATTTTCTTTCATTTCTTTCTTCCACTACACTTACTAGGTATGCTGATATTTGGAAGGGCTTCCCTCTCGCGGGAAAGCCTGGGAGGAGGATTGGAGCTAAAGGATATTTTAGGAGTTGTGGTTGGTTCCGCAGAGCTGGAAAGTATCTGGAGTTATTTTCCGTGATAGCCTGCTTCTTTTTGTGATCATCGACCGGTTTCAGGACATTCGCCCATCTATCAGGATGCTTTTGTCAAATAATGTGATAACATAGTTTTGCACAGAGCAAATACACAGAGTGTATCAAACTAAATTTGTTCTGTGCAAATCTATTTTATCACACTGTTTTGACGAAAAAATGTCTGATTATGGGTGAACGTCCAAAACCGGTCGATGACCACAAAAAATAAGCAGGCTATCACGGAAAATATATCTGATGATATTTTAGGATATTTTTATATAGACATATTAACGTTGCAATTTAAAAAAAAAAATCGTAATAAAATTATATTAATTAGATTAAGAGAAAGTCGTTTTGAGTGTTTCACACCAGATTTTATTTTATTTTTTATTGTAATCCTAAATTGAATTTAATTGATTATTTTTAATGTACCCATATGTGTACGTACCCATTGGAAGGTCACGACAAGGTGCCTCCAGGTCAAAATATTTATTAAAGGTATTAAGCAGGAGGTTTTGGATTACCTCGTCTTCCATGAATAGGATAAGATTGAGAACTTTAGTAGGCGTATTGACTGGACGTACATGGGTAGCCAGTCATTTCCATAAAATAGGGAGGACGTCCATTACCATATGTCAGAATTGTGTGGTGATGGAGTCAGGGAAACGGTATATCACTATTTATGTCAGTGTCTCCCTTTTTGCTGGTAACTAGGTTTCATATATTTGGGAGGGCCTCCACTCTCATGGAAAAGCCTGGAAGGGTTGGAGTTTAAGGATATCCTAGGATATTGCAGGCAGACCGGTAAACCACTAGGGGAGGTTAATTAGTGGGATGAATTTGGGGGGGATAAAAGCCATATTGGCTTAAGTCCCATGCCTATAGGCACCCAATGTTTAATAATAATAATAATAATAATAATGATAATGTGTTATTATATGTGGATCGCCCTAAGATATCATTGTGTTGATTATATAGGTATAACGGAACCAGAGATCTAATGAGCCATACCCGAAGGGATATAAGGCTAATTGTGGGTGTACTAACAGGGCATTGTAGGCTGAACAGACACATGCACCATCTACAACTTGCAGATAGTGCAGTATGCCGATTCTGCAAGGCAGAGGAAGAAACCCCGGTGCACATCCTTTGTGAGTGCGCCGGCCTGGCAAGGATTAGGTTTCTTCAATGGGGGGACAGGCAATCCCGAAGCTATGAGCTTTACATGTCGGAGCCGCTCTCAGCTTTGCTAGGATTGATTAAGAGGGCAAGGCTGGGGGATCGTGCTATTATTTAAGAGGATCCACAATAGACCTCGTCCTGTTAGTCGCAGTGGAATGAGGCTCCCCCCCCCCCCGTTTCTAATCTAATCTAAGTATAACGGAGGGCTGACCAGTTTGGGCGTTATCCCTAAGGAGATTCTAGTTGAAAAGCAACCATTTTTCAAAATTAATAAAAGCTATAACCAAAACACATAATGAAATTGATGATATTGAGTTTAAAAATCCTTGAAAGGTTTCTATGAAAAATAACTACGTGTATTGTTATAAAATAAAGTCCTTCAGAAAAGTCCAATATCGGTTTGAAATTACACTCGTTATATTATATCCTTACATAATTGAGAGTCTCCCAAAAAAAAATAAAAAAAAAAAATTACAAAAGCACACAAAAATCAACTGGATACTATTAAAAGTTCTCTTTTTACTGCAACATCATATATTCTTTGTTTATCTTTATTTATGCCTTATAGCAAAAAAAAAAAAAAAATTGATTCAGGTAATTAAGTGGGCCATTATAAACATTTTTATATAATTAAACAGCTGGTAATTAAGATAATTAATGTTTTATCCCATTAAATAATTGCATTTGAATTAAAGTGATATTAAACCAAGTCATTAAGCAATCTAAGTTACTTTTCTTTAATATTACTCCCAAGGTAATTACTTTGAAAACAAAGTTAGCATAGTCTACTTAATAGAATTTCCTATTTTTTTTTTTTTAATCATTAAAATTTGTCATTCAGAGCATTATTTGCTATAAATTTTAATTGATTATATTCTATTTGAAAATCATTAAAAAGATTTTATAATATCCAATTAACATGTTTATTGTAATGGCGTATTGTCACTACTACGGTGAATTTGCAAGGACATAAATCTAGTATACATTGTTGTATCTCTGCTGACATCATATATGCATATAAAATAGTTAGTTTATTTCGTAATATTTAGTAATGATATTAACAAATTATTATAGAGCCACTCTTCTAGCGTCTAGCTGCTAGAAAACCCATCATTATCGATGTTTTTATTAAAATTTACAATATCCCAGAAATTCAGTGTTTTAGTTAGAATTCCTTTCTTTTTTTTTTATGCAGAGAATAACTTTCTCCTGCTCCAGTGAGAGGAAGTATTGCGTTAAATCATTTTTTGAAATTATTTTTTCAACACTAATACATGTTTTAGCCCGTAAGGGGGTATCTGTTGCATGCAGTTGCTTGGGGAGTAGCGACCCCACACGTTACCACACTCAGTATTCCATGCACTTCGTCAGAACAGTACACAATACGCTTAAACTACATACACTCTACACTTTACAGACAAGGACAAACACAGTGAACAAACTAGGGTCTCCGTCCCTAGTTAATTGATGTAAGCCAAGGGAGAAGGAAGGGATTAGTTCAGTGGTAGCGCGCTGGACTAGCAACGCGGAGGTCCTGGTTTCGAATCCAGCGTGCTGCCTTTAGATTTTCTCCTCCTAGTGGTCTCTACAACCCGGTGATGGGCAGTGTTGTCTTTAGATAGAGAATATTTGGTTGGAGGCCGGCTGTGCATTGGAGAAAGCTCCGGGGGAGCACAATAGATCTTTAAGGTCGCAATGCAATAATCCCCTACAACAATCTACAATACATGTTCTAAGATTATTGAATGATAAAAAATTGTTTAGTGAAATCTCTACGTATTTATAAATGAAAAAATCGTATCTATATTTAAAAAAAAAACCTAATAAGTGCAGGGGTTTAAAAAAAAATTTGGAATCCTACTTTTGGAATCAAATCTGTGATCTGCTTTGAAATTCTCAGTCACTATCCGGAAGTCTTACTGAATACATCTGTCCACTAAAGTATTTATTCAGTAATTCGCGAAGTAACTCGACTGCGGCTCTAATAATTGCTTGAAAATAAAAAAAATCTGTTAGGCTTCCTAAATCTGTTTTGCCTTCTTTTTCAACAATAGAATGAAAATTCTTAGTTTTTTCTAAATAGTTCATATTAATTTTATAAAGCAGTAAAATATTATGTTAGAAGCAACTTGATTTTTTGCATTTTTTTTTTTTTAAGTTTATTGCACAATTTGATAATTTAGTTATAAAATCTAGGAATTGGGAAATTAGTAAAAAAAAAATTCTATACTAAATTTTTCATAGAAAAATAATTAGCTATAAATAATTAGCCAATCACATTGTACAAAGTGAAGGTGTGAATTGTGGGCGTGGTCAACTTGATAATTATAAATTTCTGGTTGGCCTAACATACACGCCCACATTCACTTCTACACTTATGACTGGCTAATTAATTGTAGCTAATTATTTCTACGAAAAATCTAGTTTAGAATTTTTTTTTTTGTTTTACTAATTTTCCCTCCGTAGGTATTTTATAAACTATCAAAAGTTGTGCAATAAAATTTAAAAAAAAAAAAAGGTAAAAATTAATCAAGTAATTTGTAACATAATACGAGGGTGGTTTGAAAAGTTCTCGGAATGTACTAGAAAGAAGTGACTTACCTTGGTGGAACTGCTTTTATTTTTCAACATAGTCTCCCTGTAGACTAATGCATTTTGTCCAGCGATGTTCCAATAACTTTATCCCATCTCGAAAATGAGATTCCTCCAGGCCTGCAAAGTACCTCTCCAATTCGGCTGTCAGTTCTTCCATTGTAGGAAATCTCCGTCCACCGAGGAAAATTTTCAGCTTGGGGAAGAGATGAAAGTCTGATGGTGCCAAATCAGGTGAATAAGGTGGATGTGGCAACAATTCGTACCTCAGTTCATGAAGTTTTGCCATGGCAATAACACTTGTGTGCGGGCGGGCGTTGTTCTGATGAAAGATGACTTTCTTCCTTGCCAAACCAGGCCTTTTATCGCGTATCTTTTCCTGTAGTTGGTCTAGGAGGTTTGCATAGTATTGCCCCGTAATTGTTTGGCCAGTAGGAAGATAATCTATCAGCAGAATGCCTTTTGCATCCCAGAAAACTGAGGCCATGACCTTTCCGGCCGAACGTACTGCCTTTGCTTTCTTTGGTGGTGGTGACTCAGCATGTTTCCACTGCTTTGACTGCTGTTTTGTCTCTGGGGTATAGTAGTGGACCCAAGTTTCATCTGTAGTCACAAACCGGCGCAAAAAATCTTGTTGGTTGCGCTGAAAACGGGCCAGACTTTGTTCGGACATTTCCAATCTGGTGCGTTTATGGTCCAATGTCAAGAGCCGCGGCACCCATCTTGCCGATAATTTTTTCATTCCCAATTCTTCGGTTAAAATGTGATATACCCGTTCAGATGACATCCCTATAGCTTCAGCAATCTCTCGCACTTTCAGTCGACGATCCTCCATGACCATTTTATGCACTTTTGCGATAAATTCTGGGGTCGTAGCACTTTTTGGCCGTCCACTACGCGGATCATCATCTAAGCTCTCCCGACCAAATTTAAACTCGCTGGTCCACTTGGCAACAGTTGAATATGAAGGAGCAGAGTCCCCCAGTGTGTTCTGAAAATCGGCATGAATTTCCTTTGCTTTCATACCTTTCTTTACAAAGTACTTAATCACTGCTCGAATCTCAGTTTTTTCCATTGTCACAAATCACTACGCGGGAACAACAACAAAGAGTCGTCACTACCACTCTCCTGCAGCAAGAGCACTGACGCGCCACGTGTTCACTCACAAAGGATGTGTGATTATTGCACGGGAACCTCGTTGCTCTAGCACTGACATCTAGCGGTGATTCCGAGAACTTTTCAAACCACCCTCGTATATACAGTTTTATATAATTAATGTGGGCTAAAATGAAAAAAAATTCAACATTTTCATTACACTGTTTGAAAAAGAAGGCAAAACCAGAATTAGTTAGAAATGCAAGATCCACCATTTTGTATTTTTGGCCGTTTATACTAATGGAACAAAATAAAATTGATGTTAAATACTCACAGAAAAATTTCTCCAATGAATTCCATAATATTTAATATTGAAAAACGTTGCTTAGACTTGGAGTTTTTAGCTATACATTATATTAATTTTATGTAAGTGGGCGCAGTCTACAAAGTGTTGAAAGTGTACTTATAAAGATTTGAAATCTACGCATCGACTAATTCAATCAAAATCTAGTTTTTCCGCAACAATATAAAAAAAAAAGGAATTGAACTAATTATTAATTCAAATTAAACAATAAAATTATAATAAGAAGAAGCGTTATATATATTAGAGTTCGAAAAACTACAAACTATGTAAATATATAGGTAAATTGGAGTCGGAGAAAGTCGTATGAGTGTTTCATACCAAAATTTTTTTTTTTTTAGTTTTGTCTGATAAGCTATAAAAAATAAAATTTCCCAGATAAGGATCCACCGTTAAAAAAAGACCCCTTCACTTTGAGACTTGCCTCTCTTACATTTGACAACAGATATCATATCAGCACTCCAACAATATAATCTCGTTATCAACAGACTATAAATAAAATTCAACTATCTGAATGAATAAATTATAAATGTCCTCTAGAACTTTTATTCTTAATTTTTTTTTTTTGTTTTGTTTAAATTATTTTAATTTCTTTTCTTACCCCATGTATTTATGGAAATAAATAAAATTAAGATTTTCAATATTATCGAATTATCACTAGATATACACGAATTGATGTCCCCTGAGTCAGAAATAAATATTGTGTTTAGAAAATGGTGTGTGTGTGAGCAGTATAATTCAAAACCGAAAAATCGCATGACGTTAAAACTTGATATTCCGTTTAGATATCATAACAGGATCCGACAGTAAGTTATCTGTCAAATTTTTCAACCGGAAGTGTCATTTTAAGTTTTTTTTTTTTTCATTTTTTTACGACTTGCTTGAAAACGGCTCCAAAGATTTTTCTTTTAACTCAGTACATCAAATATTAAGAGAAAAAAATTTCTTGGGAAAAATTCATTTAAGGGGGCTTTTACATTTCATATAAAAGTACTATTTCCATTTATTACACAATTCTGTCATCTAAAATAATATTAATTGGAATTAAATATATTGTTGCCAAAATTCCGAGTTTAAAGAAAAAAAAAAAAAATCAGTTTGAACGGAAGTGGGTTTTTATTGTTTGTTTGTGTTTTATTTTTCAGTTTTCTGCGTGTTTTTCTCAATAAAAAACCGACAGTTTTTACTTTCGCTACTCCTAGTAAGATGGAAGTATTGTAATCGTGTATACACTTTTCGTATCTAGCGTTTCACCGGAAATATCCGTTTTGAGTCCGAAAAGGTGGTCTTTCTAGCAAGTCTCTTGTAGTGTGTGTGTGTGTATCGACGTTCGGCAAATTATTACCTTCTTCAGGGTCTGTACAAAGGTTTAAATACAAATCATTAAAATAATAGTTGTGATTTAGTTTAATATTCATCTGTTCTTACAACAATAGTTTAAAATAAATTTAAATGTGCTATATATATATCATACTCATTATTTAGTTTATTTATATAGTTTATTTAAAAAAATTTGTATTCTGGAAATATTTAGTTTTCAGTTTATATTTTATGTTGTCTCTATTTTTTAATGATTTGTATTTTAAACCTTTGTACAGACCCTGAAGAAGGCAATAAATTTGCCGAAACGTCGGTAGAAATTTAAAAAGAGTTGTTTTTTATGATCCCGATCCTCAAAATCCAATTTACAACACATTTTATTTTAACCAAGTTAGCTATTAATTGAAGCCTGCCCTAGCTTCTTCAATAAATAAAAACACTTAAGCTAGAAATAAAGCAACCCCCTCCCTCCTCAAATAAATGAAAGTTAGCTTATCTCATTCCCACCCGGAAATACTTTTTCTTGCATGTTGTTTTTTTTGACGACCTTCACAGCACATTGGTATTATTTCCGTTTTGTTTATAATTTGTGGTCAACCCCGTTTTCTTGCTATAAGAATTTTTAAATAAATAGCTTTTCAAATAAATTTGGTGTAGGACCCAGAAAAAAAATATCACTACCGCTATCTATTTAAATTCCCACTACCCCACTGGACGGAAATAACTTTCAATGTCTGTTATAAATAGAGAGTTTGGCTTTTATATGGTTCATTTAAACGAAATTATGGTATTATCTGTACCATTCTTACGATTCTTACTTCTTTTTTCTCTCTCTCTCTCTATATATATATAAAATCCATTGTGAAACCATATTATTTTCTTAAACTTTAGTTTATGTACATAGTTACTTTAACTATTAATTTACATAGTTATAATTGACTAATTCTTTGACAACAATATCATTCTTATTAGATGTTTTGTCAAGGAATGTCGAGAGGCATTGGTGATACTCTCCAGGCACAATAATGTTCAGCTGACTTGGTTGCCTGCACATGTAGGGGATGAGGGTAATGAGACAGCTAATCACACGCGAGGAACGGGGCAAATACTCCGTCTGTCAGTTGTAACTGCTGGCTCCGAAGCAAGCATGTGGCGCTCTGGGGTTATACACAGTGAAAGGCTGATTTATTTATTTATTTACATTAACGGACAACATAATCCTTTTATAAATGATTATACAAACAGCATATTTACATTAACGGGCAACATAACCTTTTTATAAATGATTATACAAACAGCACTGATATATAACATAAATAATGGCAAACACAAAATACAATTAACCAAAACAACCATCATATATTGATTATAAACTACAAATAAGTACTGCATGCAAAAAAAAAATATACTTTAAAAATATTACACATGTAACAGAAGGGACAAACACTGAATCAAAACAAAAACAAAATAAAATAAAATCATGATAATCCAATTATTCATCTAATCATTTTAGCTGATGTATTGAATAAGTCAATGTTAAAGAGAGATTAGCATGTTTAAAATTCTTAAAAGTGGTTGAATGATATAAATAATTGGTTTTTGCAAAGTTTACTGAAATTAGATTATTGTGTCTGGTCTGAATAGAAGGTATGTTGAAATAAATTTCATTTATAAAGCGGCCTCTACACGGTCAATAATATTGACAATACCTTAGCGTATTGACAATAATATTGACCGGGTAAGGTGAAAAAATTGTATTGACAGTCGATATTGATAAGAGTATTGATGAAATCCGGATTTTCTGATTTTCTTGTATCAATACTGAGAATTGGAGGGGATATTGACAATAATATTGACCTTGTAGGGGTGGCTCCAATATTTCCATCAATACTCAGTTCAGTAGTTTTATACAACGTTGAAACTAATCTCAACAACAATACTTTACAAAGGTACTTTGGAAAGATTTGTGTATTTAAATAAAACTTCAATTATGCATTTTTTAAAGATGATTGTAATTTTTTAATCTTATTTTTCTGATTAACATACATTTCATATATTTAATTAAATAGTCCCTTCATTACAGTTCAGTTCAAAACATGATCCAGTGGAGGTTCTTGGGAAAGATTTGTGTATTAAAATAAAACTTCAATCATACATTTTTTAAAGGTGATTGTAATTTTTTCAAAGTCTTGTAGGACATATATAAAGGTTTCACAGGTTTCTATTACAGCTTTGCTGGTAGAGTTGTTGGGGACATTATGGCTGAAAACTTCAAGTCTTCAAAATTTCTTCCTGTGGCCAAGTACTTCAGGGTTAAGGCTAATCTTTCCCAAACACTTATGCTTTCTCTCATATTTCTGTTCTGTCTTTTCAAAAATGGTTCAACCATCTATTACAGTTTGTTAAAGGTAGGTTCATCCATTCGAAAGTAGTTCTTGAAATCTTCAACATCGCAGAGGCTGATTTCCTTCAAAAGTACTAAATGAGAATATTCATCTCCCTTCTTCAACCATTCTTTCATCCAGTGTTTGCGTTTCACTTGACGAGTAGTGCCAAACGACAAAATAATACTACGCAAGCTTTTGTACGATTATTAATATTTTGGAAGGGAAAAACCAGCAAAAAACCGAGTAAAACCACGTAGATTCACTCTCCTAGTGGCAGACGTTGTAAGTACTGAGCAAAATTATTGACAATAATATTGATCGTGTAATGTAATGAAGTATTGAGACCGGTTAGCACAAGAATTGATGGTTATATAGTCAATACCCAATATTGATAATATTATTGACCGTGTAGGAGCCGCTTAACATATGGACAGTCTATAAAATTACATAAAAGTTTATACAGAAATGATATATCATTAATTAATCGTCTGTTTTCTAATGATGCTAAAACTGTGTAAAAGGAGGACTAAAGTAGCCTGAGTAGGAATCAGAATTCTCTGGGGGTTATTTACGGATCGTAGGTTCAGAATTGTATGATAGATTCAGAAAGCATCTGTAGAGGTGGGGCTGAAAAGCTGGGAACCCTTGCGTAGACTGTGTTAGGAGGAAAGGCCTCCCCCACCTGCTCTTTGATTCCTTAGCAATAACCGAATTGCGCGACGAAACCTTTGGTACATTGCGACCTGAGTAGATAGTTACGCAAAAAGATCTAGTGGTGAAAGCCCTTAAACTTCTTTAGGAGTGGAGGGTTCACTTACTAGAAAATCGGGGCTGGCACAATAAGCCTATGATGGCTGCGGCGCCCGGGGGGTTTAAGTCCATCCGAAGCGGAAATCTAATTTAATCTAATCTACTAGATGTTTAGTTGTAAAACTGTTCAGTAAAGTCACACACTTCCGGTCAATCAATTTTCTTCAAATTTTGACGACATATGAATATAATTCTCATTAATATTGTAACGTTTTTCCCTTCTAGACTAGCTACTGCA
>JAAEAF010012022.1:0-19809 GCA_011037195.1 Triatoma infestans | reverse complement strand
TTTTTTATGAACGGCCCAAGAAAAAGTTTGTAAAAATTGCAGTTTTAAAGAATTTTCTTTTTTCTTTTAATTAATTTCTGTTAATTGGAGTAGCCCAATTTATTCGTGGGTCAAATATTTTTTTAGAATCTCTGTACTAAATGAAAGAAACACTTTGTTAATGTGATAATACGAGGAGGAGCCAAAAAAAAAAATAACGACTACAAAAGAGTAAAAAAAGAGTAATGAGAAGTAGTAGGAGAAATTCGTCCTTCAATAACTCCCCAGCTCCCCAGGGGGGAGGAATTGATGAATATAATGGTAGGAGTAATGCAAACAAATAAAAACACAGTACGATGAGCAGAGAGGTGGCTTCCTCAACCACTCTCCACCTATCGCAGTTAACTATACAATTGTAGAAAGTCATTCTAGCCTTGAAATATTTAAATACGTCATTGTTTAGCCACATCTTCACACTGTCGCTTCCTCCCCACTCCCCGCAGTTAACTTCTGATTAACGGGATTTATTTATTTTATTTTATTTTTTTTATACTATTATTATAACTGGATCCTTTCGTTTCCTTTAATTCTATTTAATTTTCTGTACTAGTAATAACGTAATTCATAATTGCTTTCACTTTTTTTTTTAATGCCGTTTCTGTTTTAACCGTAATTACAAGTAATTATTAATAATAAAAAAAATTACAATTAAGACAAAAACTGATTGACCTCCTATGAATTAACTCGTAGAAAGGTTATATGATTTAAAAAGTAAAAACATAAAATAATATTTTTTCCTCTTGAACGGCCTCTACACGGTCAATAATATTGACAATAACTTAGCGTATTGACAATAATATTGACCGTTTAAGGTGAAAAAATTGTATTGATAGTCGGTATTGATAAGAGTATTGATGAAATCCGGATTTTCTGATTTTTCGTGTATCAATACTGAAAATTGGACGGGATATTGACAATAATATTGACCGTGTAGGTGCCAATATTTCCATCAATACTCAGTTCAGTAGTTTTGTACAAAGTTGAAACTAACTTCAACAACAGTGATACACTAAAGGTGATTGCAATTTTTTCAAAGTCTTGTAGGACATAATATATAAAGGTTTCACAGGTTTCTATTACAGCTTAGCTGATAGTTTTTGGGGACATTATGACTGAAAACTTCAAGTTTTCAAAATTTCTTACTGTGGACAAGTACCTCAAGGTTAAGGCTAATCTTTTCCTAACACTTATACTTTCTCTCATATTTCTGTCCTGTCTTTTCAAAAATGGTTCAACCATCTGTAACAGTTTGTTAAAAGGTAGGTTCATCCATTCGAAAGTAGTTCTTGAAATCTTCAACATCGCAGTGGCTGATTTCCTTCAAAAGTACTAAATGAGAATATTCATTTCTCTTCTTCAATCATTCTTTCATCCAGTGTTTGCGTATCACTTGACGAGTAGTGCCAAACGCCAAAATAATAGCTGCGCAAGCTTTTGTACGATTATTCATTTTTTGGAAGGGAAAAAAACCAGCAAACAGCCAAGTAAAACCAAGTAGATTCACTCTCCTAGTGGCAGAAGTAGTAAGTACTAAGCAAAGTTACTGACAAAAGTATTGACAATAATATTGATCGTGTAAGGTAGATAGATAGATTCTACCGGGGGAATGGCTACTCAGCCTACGCCACCGCGACACCCCAAGGATCTATTGTGGCACCCCCTTAGTTGGAGACCCTCCCCCTATCCTGTCCTTAACCGAACTGTGGATTTGGGGGGGGGGGGCTCCCAGGTGGTCAATCAGAGCACCCGCCATCAGAGCACCCTCTCGAGTCCTGCTTGCCTTAGAAGACTTAATAGGTCCGAGAGAGGGCCCTGGCTGAGGCTTGTTGGCACCAGCTTCTCTTTACCAAAGAGGCGGTACCTTAGCCAGACCAGCCCCTCGCACTGACATACCACATGCAGTGCCGTCTCCTCTTCGTCCTGACAAAACCTGCACAGGCTATCCGTTGCCAGGCCCATGCGATGCATGTGCTTATTTAATCTACAGTGGCCAGTGAGAATGCCAACTGCTATCCTTATGGCCGCCCGGCCTAGTTGGAGTAATTCTGCAGTTAGCTTGGGCGAGTAGCTATAGATAAACTTTTTCGCCTGTCTCTGGCCTGGAGTTTTGACCCACCATTCCCTTGATCGGTCCTGCATCCATAGCTTAATGGATGCACTCCTGAGGCATCTTGAGACACCACAGAACGGCTCCGGCCCGATAAGCGCTCCCATTGAACCCTCCCGGGCCAGGCGGTCCGCCGCCTCATTGCCTCTGTGCCTCTGGGTACTCTGGGACCCGAGTGCCCAGGTACCCAAACCAGGAAGACCTTATTATGGCTACTAATTTCCCTGAGTGCACCTAGGCAGTCCCACACCAGCCTTGAGCTGATCTCCCACGAGTCAATTGCCCGCAGAGCAGCCTGGCTATCCGAATAAATGACGACTCTGGAGTTATGCACTCCCCGTCTTCTTATTTCGGCGGCGCAGATAATAATCGCGACTAGCTCCGCCTGAAAGACCGTAGCTAGCCTTCCCAGGCTCACCGAGATATTACATCTCGGATGAGCCCATCGTGTAAGGTAATGAAGTATTGAGACCGATTAGCACGAGTATTGATGGTTATATTGTTACTACCAATATTGACAATATTATTGACCGTGTAGGGGCCACTACATATAAAAACTTTAAAACCCAATTTAGAATTTCTTATTTTTAGCAAAAAACCTTCTGTTGAGTATTAATTAACAGATTAGTCAATACTAGAAAATTCATCAGTATATTAAATAATAATTTCTAGGTTTCCATAAAGTTAACAAATTAAATTTCAATATGTTTATGCCTTAAGCTACTTATATCAACTCTGTTTGTAAGAACCTGTATAATCTAGCAAATAAATATACCATATAAATTTTTCATTCGTATTAACTTACAGTTATGTATTGTTATGAAGAAATTTGGTGAAGATCGGTCAAGTAAGAATCATTCAATTATGCCAAAGTTTCGACAGAGTTTCCTGTCTTTATCAAGGCTTTAATAAAAAATAGAAATTCGTGAAGATGTGGAGAAAGAATGTTTAAAACATACACATTTGTTACATAGCAGAAACATATAAAAGATAATTAAAAGTTACTAGTGAATTGTCTTAAATCATCTACAGAAATGAAAAAAAAAAAAAGTGACAGAAATGAATAAAGAATGTGACAGAAATGAAATCTTTTTTCAACAAATATGTATGATGAAAAATTTTTTCTCCACATCTTCATGACTTTCTATACATTAAAGCCTTGATAAAGACAGGAAACTCTGTTGAAACGTTGGCATAATTGAATGTTTCTTTTTGGACAGATCCTCACTAAATTGCTTCGTAACATAATTCATCAATGGTCAACTGTCATAAAAATATCGATCATCATAAAAATATGATGAGTGATATCATTGATGTGGAAGAGCCCTGCAGCAGAGAAATTATCCAATGGTAACACTCTCAAAGGATGCTGTAGGATGCTTCATCAATTACGAAGGTAATGTCAGGGCCATTAGCGCTTCAAACGGCATGGAAGACTGTCAGCAATAGTAATTAGAGGCGAGATATTATACCATTGGACCAGAGAACAATGAGAGAGAAGCGATATGGTATTTGAGATATTTTGATATTTCGGCGAGTTGTTCTACGCAACGTTTGTTTCAGTTTATTTTGGTGTGTGACATGGTAAAGTCGTGGACGTTTATAGCATCAACTTATCTGTCCGAGTAATTTGGACTGGTATGTCTGAATAGTTCGTATATTTTGTAGATTTGGCTGAACCCCATAATTCCAGTCGGTAATTCACATTGATTTGAGAATCGTAATATAGATGTCTTTTCATTTTCGTGGGTAATTATTATTATTTACCAGAGGGACAAAACCCTGTGTTATCCAAAGCCCCCCAATGGGCCCTTACAGCAAGCCGAAGAAAAACAACAACAAACCGAGTCTAGAACAAATGTCCAGACCCTGGTCTAATCCAGATAAGATTCACCGCAGTCCGAATAAATCGGACAACAACCTTAATGGGAAATAGCCTAACTCTTCCACAGACATTCTGTTCCGACCAAAGATCCTGAACCTAATTTTCTCAGAACCCTGGCAATCTGTCATAAGATGGATAGGTGTTTCCTCCTCTGTCTCACAGACTCTACAAAAGGGATCTGGCATGAGCCCCATTACGTAGAGATGTCTCCTTAAACCACAACGTCCAGTAAGGGATCCAACCAGATGCCTGAGAGAGCACCGTGAAAGGCACAGCAACGTCTCACTAATAGCCCTGTCCGGATCCCCGATGAGCATTTTGGACTCCCGACAATCAACTGAGCTCATCCATAAGGATGAATGCTATGAAGCTGTCCATGACTGGAAGCCTGACAGGCCTGTGCCAGAAGACACGCCAACAGCAGGCTCGGGACCAATGAAAGGGAGAGAGGCGACTAATTTGGCAAACCTATCTACCTCCTCGATCCTGAAAATTCCCATATGACCTGGTACCCAGACTAAAAGGACATCCTTCAGAGAAGAAAGCTCTTCCAGTCTTTTAGAACATTCTAACATCAATCTGAGAGTGATGACACATGAACTCAGCACCTTTAGCGCAGCTTGGCTATCCAAGCAGGTACAAACACCTTTTAATTCCATGGGTAATTTAGTTTTTTCAGGTAGAAAATCGATAAATATGAAATCTGAGCGCCAAGAAAAATCTCTATAATATAAAACATCCATTATAATTTATAAATCTCTATAAATTCGGAACTTTTACCATATTTAATTAACTTCATTATTATATGTACAGCTTAGAAGAACCTAAACTAACAATGACACTTGAAGGAAGCGTTCAATTCCCCCTAAAAATCTATTATTATTCGAACAAAAAGTTTCAAACAAAAATGACAGGATCTCTGACATGTGTTGTTGTTGTTGGTACTTCATGTTTTAAAGAAACTTACCCTACAATAATGGAAAAAAAAAAAAAAATCTCAAGGGAATCGAATGCTTGCAAATTTTGCGTGAATAAAGCATTTCGTGTAGCTTTAGTGTGAAATTTCTCATAACTTAGGTATCATGTCTAAAATATTTGGTCTAAAAATCTGGAAACATGAATAATTAAATAACTAATTTTTAAAATATGATAACACAGCGGGAGTTAATTGCAAATTAATAATCAATGGAACAATTTTCAAGGTACAATATTTGATTAATTGTTTCAAGTTTTTAGAATAATAATTTCCTGTATTTCGCTTTTTCTAAAAATATGTAAAAAAAAAAAAAAAAAATTAAAGAAAAAAAATGCAATTAACCATGTATTTAATTCCAAACTAATCATTAAATTACTATTTAATATGAATAATTCAACTAGTAAAATAATTAAGAATTACCTTGGACTTGTTTTTTTTAAGGTCGAATTTGATTTGAAATAACTGTAACTGTCTGAATATTTGTTAACGCGTTCCTTGAACTGGTGAAATCAAAATTGTTTTAATTAGTATTATTCAAGTTTGACTTGAATTAGGGATTCTCAAGTTTGTTTGGCATCAAAGTTTGACAGACTATTTGTCTGGATGTTGAGATCGCATTGAGACCGAACAGATCAGCTGTTTTTCTTCGGCTTGCTGTAAGGGCCCATTGGGGGGGTTTTTGGATAGCACAGGGTTTTATCCCTCTCCACAGGCAAATAATAATAATTACCCACGAAAATGAAAAGACATCTATATTACGATTCTCAAATCAATGTGAATTACCGACTGGAATTATGGGGTTCAGCCAAATCTACAAAACATATACGAACTATTCAGACATACCAGTCCAAATTACGCGGAAGATAAGTTGATGCTATAAACGTCCATGACTTTACCATGGCACTCACCAAAATAAACTGAAACAAACGTTGCGTAGTAATATTTTGATATTACTCGCCGAAATATCAAAATATCTCAAATACCATATCGCTTCTCTCTCATTGTTCTCTGGTCCAATGGTATAATATCTCGCCTCTAATTACTATTGCTGACAGTCTTCCATGCCGTTTGAAGCGCTAACGGCCCTGACATTTCCTTCGTAATTGATGAAACATCCTACAGCATCCTTTGAGAGTGTTACCTTTGGATAATTTCTCTGCTCCAGCTCTTCCACATCAATGATATCACTCATCATATTTTTATGATGATCGATATTTTTATGACAGTTGACCATTGATGAATTATGTTACGAAGCAATTTAGTGAGGATCTGTCAAGAAAGAAGCATTCAATTACGCCAACGTTTCAACAGAGTTTCCTGTCTTTATCAAGGCTTTAATGTATAGAAAGTCATGAAGATGTGGAGAAAGAATTTTTCATCATACACATTTGTTGTGAAAAAGATTTCATTTCTGTCACATTCTTTATTCATTTCTGTCACATTTTTTTTTTCATTTCTGTAGATGATTTAAGACAATTCACTAGTAACTTTTAATTTTCTTTTATATGTTTCTGCGATGTAACAAATGTGTATGTTTTAAACATTCTTTCTCCACATCTTCACGAATTTCTATTTTTTATTAAAGCCTTGATAAAGACTGGAAACTCTGTCGAAACTTTGGCATAATTGAATGATTCTTACTTGACCGATCTTCAAGGATTTTGGTAAAGAATTTATATTAATTGTTGTGGTGGTTGGTTCCGCAGAGCTGGAAAGAATCAGAGAGATATTTTCCATGGTTTCCTGCTTCATTTTGGTAGTCATCGACCAATTTCGGGCGTTCGCCGATCTTCAGGATGCGTTTGTCAGACAGTGTGATAATGCAGGCTTGCACAGACCAAATTCAGTTTATACACTCAGTTTCTACATTCAGTTTGTACAGAGTGTATAAACTGAATTTGCTCTATGCAAGTCTGTACTATCACACTGTCTGACAAACGCATCCTGAAAATGGGCGCACGCCCGAAACCGGTCGATGACCACAAAATGAAGCACGCTACCACGGAAAATGTCTCTGATGAATTTATATTAACTGAAAGAAAGTCAAAATTTTATTTTTCAATAGGAATAGCACTGGATTAAAGACATTTTTACACGTGTAATAATACGTAGCCTGTATTCCCATGAATCAGAAATTATCCATTTTTGCTTGGAGCCTAAAGAATTTTTAGATAAGTCTATTTCCATGAATCTTCTAGAATATTCGAAGACATCAACTTTTTTAAATTTTTTGGAATTTATTTGGAACATCCCTTTAAAAACTGTTTTTTTTTTTTTTCAGTAACAAGGAAAACTTAGCAATATTTTAAATAAGCTTGCTGATTTTGTTTGAATCAGCTTATGGACAACTCGGTCTTTAGTTGTTTTATTGTTCTCATTAACTTTTTTTTTCTTTCTTTTTTTTAGGTTTAATCTGAACCTAAAATTATGAAAATATATTATAATTTAAGAGATTTTCTTGATTATAGGTCTGTCTCTAAAGTACAATGAAGGGAAATAAAGATTAAATTCCTATGTGTACTTTCTCTTGAGTATATTTCAAAATAAGTTGAGAATAAGTTGATAAAATTAAATTGAGTATATTCCTTGAGTATACTTAGGAGCCAAAATAAGTTTTTTTTTTAGCCTCGGTGGGAATTCTGGTTCAATGAGGCGGCAGATCTCCTTGGCCATGGTGGGGCTCCATAAGAACCCTTATTGGACTTGAACCCTTTCTGCGGTGTTGCAGGGCATGGGTGCACTTTTAGATGGCAAGAATTGTGGGTTAAAACCTCAGGGCAGACATAGGTGAAAAAGTTTATTAACAGCTATACGCCCAAGCTTACTGCAGAGCTATTCCAACAAATTCGTACGGCCATAACGGATGGCTGTAATGGGCCTTCTGACTTAATAACCTACTGTATACTTAATAAGCACATGATAGCATGGGCCAGACATTGGATATCTGCGTAAGATTTGTCATGAAGACGAAGAAACAACGTTGCACTCACTATGTGAATGTGAGCGGCTTGTATGGTTGATATTTCTCCTCTCTTTGGAAAGGAGAAATTGAGAGCCATCAAGCTTTGCCCAGTAGTCTTGCTCCTGACTCCTAACTCAAATTAAACAGATATGAATTGAGAGCGAGCGTATTTAAACTTGTGGATGTCACTAGTTCTCTAGATCATCCACACAGCAGATATTCCTACTTATTATGATAAAATCCAGTCATTTAGCGGATGACATTGCTATCCTCTCTCTCGACATACTGGTTCTGTGGTTGCTAGAAGAAATATGCATGATCATCTAATTGGAACTTGGTTTAAAGTAGGAAACAAAAGTGCATGAACTAAAAGTAACTACAGTTCTTTTACACAAAAGAATGTATTGTTGGTTCCCGCCTATCTTAAATAAAGTCTTTTATAATACGTGGACATAGTACGCTATCTATACAGTCGACTCTGGGGGGAATCCTCATACAAGACTTAAACGAATAGACGTGATAAGACGATACAAACTATTAAAACGACTTCTTGGAAAAAATTCTCCAAACTGACACTTATTTATTTAACAATTATTTGGACTTATTTGGACTTACGGGAATAAACTGTGGAAGACAACTAAGCCTTCCTATTCAGTCATCACAATCCAAAATACTTCGCCGTATTACTTCACTCTCTACTTTATTGCCCATTCACACCCTTCATACTGACCAAAATGTTCCTTACGTCTCCGATCTGGTCAAAATTTGATATAACCAATTCCACTCTAACCTATCTTCCCATGCCAATCCCTAGGGGTGCTCATTAGCAATCAGAACTCTGTCTGAAAATCCAACGCGTTGCCAGAAGCGCAAGTAGCCGCGGAGACAACCTAGTGTAAAAGTTATTCAAAATTAAGAAGACCTATCAATAGGCGTGTACTTCAACACATTGACACAATGTATGACTTTATTTGATCACTTTACACTTATTGTATAATTGTAAATAAAATAAAGTTGAAAGAAAACAACGTTTTGCGATTTTTCGTTTTGGAGATATTTTGTTAAGAAACACAACCCATTAGCTACAAATATTTTTTTCGTTTAAAGGATACAAGAATATATTTACCGAAAAAGATCGCATAAAGTTTTTCTTAAAGCGGGGATAAAAAGAGATGCTGATCTCACCTACAAGAGTCATTATTGAAAACGTTTCCACAGTACGCTTACAAAAGATCTATCAAAACGGAAGTTGGTAAAATTTACGACTGGTTTAGTACTAGTAAATCCGTTCAACAAAACTACAGCTCATATAAAATATAGAAGAATGTTTTTTAAAAAGTGCCATTAGTTTTAACAGCAAGAGATTTATGGGCGCCAATGTTTACAACTTTCTGTGGTCATATAGAAAAAGACACGCCCTAATCTATGGAAACTAAACTATTACAGGTACTACATGATCGCCTCATTATAAAACTATTTGAAAACCTAAATTATAGGATATTTTGTATTTAACAGAAATAAAAAAAAACTATTTTTTTATATCGTATATATCACTTCCTATAGAATTAAACAAAAAATTCTTAACAGTGTTGCCATTAGATAATACATGTCCACTTGTGGTTTTAACATTCATGATTTTTGTCCTTAAGTTGGTAAAATTGTTTTTAACTAAAATATTTCTATATACTATAATAATTGTTTAATATTTGTTGTAAAATTTACTAGTATTATTACGACAGAACAGTCAAAATGACCAGGCTCAATAATAAACAAAAATTTGATTGCATTAAGAATTTTTTTTTTAATTGAGTTTGAAAAAACATATAAATAGCGGTTTGTGATTTTTACTTCTCTCACTATTGTGAAAAATAAATAATTTAAACACGCAATTTGAAAAAGTAGCTCAGGTTGGTGTAGTGGTTATGAGCATGGACTTGTAACTGAGAGGTCGCCAGTTCAAGTCCCGCGTAATAACGCTAAATTTTTATTCGTTTAAAAAAAGGTTAATAGTGAAGTAGATGCTTCCGCCCCCCATTCACAACACCTAATTTGAAAGTTAGCGTTAAGCGCGTCTGGAAAAAATAGGGATTAATTACTTACTTAGTAGATAGTAAATAAAGTTATATAACACATGTAAAAGGTTAATTATTTAGTGGTAAATATAAGATTGTCTCAAAAATTAAGATTTCCAAATAGTTGATATTGCTCATCAACACCGTTTTAACCTTGGCATTTATAAATAAATGTGCAAAATTTATTGATATCTTAAATTGCCGCATTTAATATTTTATATAAAGTAAATTATATATAATGATCGCTATTAACGCAAGGAATCAATTATTTTCTTTATTAAACGTCCATTAATTTTAGATGAAATGAAAAGATTCTCCATAAATTACTAAGTGAGGTGCATAAATATAGTGAAACAGATAAATATGGAATTTATGTAACTTAAAAATGGATACTTTTAAAAATAAGATTTTTCAAAACATTCAAGTTTTTTATTTATTTATTATTTAATGAAGTTACCTTAAAGATTATTTACTCAATTGTTGAATAAAATTATCCGGCGGGTATTCATTGGTTAAAAAAGTCACGGACTTAACCAGTTTGGAATTACTTCAGTCACATCCGGAATTGTTAACATTATCTGGTCTTCTGATTTTTTTTCCTTTTTTTTCTTTTAATTGTTATAAACAGTAGAATAGAATTAAAACATTTAATTTTTAATTGATTCTAATTAAATAATTTTCCTCGTGGTTTATTAATTAAATGTTAATTTTTCTTCTTTTTTTTCCTTATAATTCAATTACATTGATAATGTTTATGGTATATTAAATGAATGAAATTAACTTATTTGTTTGTCCGCTAGCTTCTTAATTTTGAATAAATTCTAATTTGACGCGATATTGATGTAACCGACTGATTGGCAGAAATTTCTATGCCACACAAGTCCACTTTCCACTTACGGGGGTAAGTAGAAAAATTAACAAACTAGAAGGATTTCCGGTTTATCATTTTCCTCTTTATGAACTGGTAGAAGCAATTTAGAATAGAGTAGAATTGAACAGAATAGTGCTTTAATGAAAAAAAAAAAAAATACAAAAAGTTACAGTCATAGAAATAAATTTACAGTTACAAGACAATCGACATCTGTCCGCCTGCCAAGTTAGCCAAGTAATAAGCTTAAATTTCCTCTTTACATCATTAAAACAGAAACCATAAACTAAACAAGTTGTATATCAAGAGTATATGACAAAAGAGAAAGAAAATATAAAGCAACAAATAATTGTAAACAGTAAATTTAAATGCAAACAGCTGCTGACATATAATCAATCTACTCATTTACAATTAAATATTTTCTATAAACAGCCGTCCTGCTAACGAATTGAAATAGACCGCACCAATTTTGGCCGGTCAAATGCCGACCACTTCCTTCTCCTCCGTATTCCGTGCCTTCACCAATCATCTAACTCTATATTCACTTAAAATGGAACATATTCCTTGGAAGTTGGTACCCATCTTCTATTTCCCGCAAATTACATAGAGTATACAGACCGGTCCCCAGCACCAAAAGGCTTATAGTTTAAATGAATTGACATTCCGTCCGAAACAACACTCTCATAAAGTGAAGATTATTGTTATCCGATAAATAGGTTTGATAACATTCACTATGCAACAGTTTGCTGGTAGAAGTAATTTATTTTAGTGGTTGGGTGCACAATTCACAATATTACGATGATATGTCTAAGAAACCCAACCAGAGGGACGACTCCCAAGAGACCGTCGTAAAATTACTTAGCTTAATAACGTTAAAAGCCACGTTTAAAAAGGTTAAAAACCTTAGATGTTGACGCGCCTTAAATTAAAAATATATATATATTATACAGAATGAGAGAATTGTTAAAGAGAATTCTTAAATCAACTTTTAACAGGTGTGTGAATGCCAGATTAGCTAGAAATATCATAGCAAACATTGAAAATGAAATTATGTAAATACTAATAGGAGAAGGGTGAGAGAAGTCTATAACGGATCTAACTAGCGATATCAACTTGAAATTGGTTTAATTGAAATAAAAGTTAAAAATAATTATGTTAAAACGGCGAAAGATTTTTGCGTTCTGAAGAGAGACCAGAGGGATGCGTTTTGCCTGTAATGCTGTTGCCTGTAAGATAATGTGTAGAACGTGTGCAGGACCCCATCCAATGATGGCCCTGTTGTTTTTTAATGAATAAGAAGAAAGTACTAATTTATTATAAATTTTACTCCTCATTAATTACAGATCTTGCTCGAACTGGCCCCCACCATTAGAGATGCATGCACATGCTTTTTCCTGGCCAATTGTAGCTTACGACCAAAGAAATACATCTTTTTCTTAAATAAAAAACACACTTCCCCATTTGAAAAAATAAAGTTGGTGTCTGTATCTCGCTTCTCGAAGCACTAAAACAAATTGGCAAATTAAATTTGGATTTCTAACAAAAAACTACGGGGACACGTATTTTTTAGTTTTTTTTCTAGCTTTCTTAGTTTCCGAGAAAAAGTCGTTATCCATATACCTTGGGCCGCCCTATATATCTACAGGGAAGGAATTAGCTAAGTGGTTAGCGTACTGGACTCCCACGGGAAGGATCCGGGTTCGAGTCCAGCTCTACTACCCTTAGATTTTTTTTCTTCCTAGGAGCCTCTACAGCTCCGGTGATGGACAGTGTTGTCTGTAACGAGAGAACACTGTCCGAAGGCCGGCAGAGCACTGAGAAGGCTCCGGGCACCAAGATGTTGACGTGCCTTAAATTAAAAAAAAAGTGTAATTGTTGATATCGACATTAGGCATGTGCTTGCTGCTATTTATAGAAAGGAAACAACTGTAGAAAGTAAAGATTGTGTCAAAAATATTGTGATCACAACTTTCTATAAAAACCAGTTCTTTAAATATATAACCAATTAGATTTCCGTATAATAAAGATAGAATCTATGGACCAATTCGATCTAACCATGAAATAACACCAAGGAAATTTTACTTGTTTAGGAAGTTTATTATGATTTTTTTTTTATTTAATAATATATATTAGCTTCTAATTTTAGATAAATTTAAGATTTAATTTTAATATAGTCATTATTTTATAATATACAATGAAATAATAAATCGTCTTAATTATTAAAATAATAATTAATAATTTCAAATCAATTACTAGGAAAGGGAATAGCTAAGTAATTAGCATAGAGGATTGTGGCGGATTCCGCAGAGCTGAAAAATATCAGTGATATTTTCCTGGTGATGGACGAACGCCCGAAACCGGCTGATGATCCTGATGATGAGCAAACGCCCAAAACCGATCGATGACCACAAAAAGAAGCAGGTTATCACGGAAAATATCTCTGATGATAGCTACTGGACTTTTATGAGAAACTTTCGTCTTATTTTTGTTTAAAATAAGGCCCATTATTTTTGCCATTTCCTATATTTTCAAAGCGGCAGTTCTAACAGCGAATGCCGGATCTTTCGAACGACATCTATATCAACGGCATACGTGTGAAATGCTACTGATTTATAAAATATAGTGCCGATGATATCTGCTTTCTAGATTCCCTAATAACCCGCTCAATGACAAATTTTGTCTGCCTAATTAGCAAATCTACGTAACTCCATATTGCTCTACTTTACAGGAGAGAGAGAGAGAAAAATCTTGCTAGAATTAAATGTGTTTTGATAAATCAATGGCAAAAACAAGATATTATATCATTAAACAGACTAATTAAAATGGTTTTTGAAAAAATTATAATTTTTTTTTTGTTGCCGTGTAAAATAACAAAAAATGGAGTTACAAGGTATTACCAAGACATCTATGTTGGAGATACCAACTTTTAAAATGTAAGCAGAAGGAGTTACAAGGTTTGCCAACTTAAATATTCAATAATGGTGAAGTTAAGAGGTTTGCTAAATTGAATTTTAGTGATACTTGCAAGTGAATTGGAATTACCATGTTTTCTCAGCATTTGAATACGTATCTCTTATAACAGATGGCGTAAAAATATTAAAAATGGAAGTTAACGTGAGGTTTGTTAATTAAGTAGACGAAATTTTAATGTACCATTTTAGAAAAATTTACTTTAATACCTATATAATATATACTCAATCATATTAATGTACATTAAGATCATTGCTAGAATTACAAATTTAATTTGGAGAATATAGGTTAACCGGAAGTGCGACTTTACATTATACATTTTTGAGGTTATATACTTTTTTTTTTTAAATTTCTCGAAAAAGACTAAAACCCCCACTCTCTCTCCTTTCCTTGAAACTTGGAATATCAATTGCTCAGATATAAAAATTAATCATACTTCTTTGTAACATATTCTTTGAAAAAAAAGAAGAAATATCTGCGTTGTTAAATTTCAAATGATGTATTTGTTCAATATATAATGCCGGACTTACACTAATTGCACTGGACTTTATAATGATAATCATAGAATGAATGGTGAGAGTAAAGATATGACACGATGCGACCTACAGTTGTATGGTTGTATCTGATAGATCTTTTAGATAGATTCCCACTGGCTTATATACACAGGTTCTCCCACTCTAACCTGCCTAAGTCAGAGAGTAGTCTCTGTTAACCAGAGAGGGCCTCTCTTCTCTCTGCTGTTGCTTGCATTATCTTTGCGGTACCATTACAAATATTTATTGACGCTCTCTCTTCAACAAAATTACAGTATAATTACTTCTATTATTTGCCTTGGTAGATTAGTAACCCACCCGAAATAATTTAAGGAGAGAGAAACATTTTAATGCAAATATTTGCAATACAAAGGGTGCTGCCCAAATAGATCGGGTTGCTAGACACACAGCGTACCATTCAGTCAATAAGATATATAGATAAAGTGGAAAAAAAAGAAGTCAACACCAATACTACACTATTGAGAGATCCTCAATTCGTCAGGCAAAACAAAAAGAAAATCGTTCCTAACACTAATACAATATGTCAACAAAATAAAATAAAATAAAATAAACCAAACTAGCAACAGAAACATCCAAATCAGAATAATAACATATCATAATCATACAATACCAACAAATAAGCGGGCAGAACAATCAAACTCAAGTCCCGTAGATGTGGTGGTGGATAATGCCAATCGAGTCCACAATGATAGACTCCGCCAAGGCCTCCAACTCCCTCAGATCAATCCCTAGCTCATGAAGGAAGCTGAAAGTCAGCTTAGGGATGACACCTCAGGCACCGAACCAGAGACCCCGAACTCGAAACTCTCGGTCACCGAAGTCATGGAACCTCTCTTTCAAGAAGGGGACACAACTCTCATATATACCTTTTTTTTCCAAGTCCACCTTCTCCGCCTGGTCTGGGTCATTGCTCTCGAATCTCACGGTCGGGTCGAGGACTAGAGCCGATCTGTCGCGGTCATGAAGGGCGACTATATCGGCATACCTCGTCGATCCTACTGAGTCGATGCAATAAACTTCCTCAAAGCACGTATATCCTTTTTCCTTCAGGAGCCGAATTGATTTATAATAATCAATTTAAATTTCATGTCTACCACTATTATTAATTAATTAATTAAAAGTGAAATGCTGCTTCTTTCATAAAATATCGAAACTGTAATTCTTTTTTTTATAATTGATTAAAGTTTTGTTTTCGTACTTATTATTATTATTATTATTATTTTAGTGGACAAAATTAGGGGGTTTCATAAATGTATTGTAATTGTTTTTTTTTTTACTGAAGCGAAGACCTCCCAGGGTGTTTGTTTATAAAATGGGGAAAAGATCAAGCACGAAATATATTCTCTCTTACTCACTCAGTCTCTCTTGTAGTTTGGTTTCATGTTAGTTAGTTTTTAAAACTAATATTCTGTATAATGTAATACACCCACTATCTCTAGCAGGCAGCCAGTGTACAACACTTATACTCTGCAACCAAATTATTTACCACATTTAGTTATGACAACCGACACTACTGGCTGGTTACATAATCCAGAATAATGTTGAAAAAGAGAGAGAGAGAGAAGGAGAATCAGAAAGACAAAAACAAAAAAACAACACCACCGATAAAAGAAGGAATAATATGAGAAGAAAGGTTTGGCTTCTACTTTTTTTTAAGTAACTTATATACCAGCGTCATGGTTAGGCAATAACGTATATATATATATTTATAAAGTAACCTTACTCTTCATATATGGTTATTTTCCACGTATGTATGAAGATACTACACTACAACCAACCCCTCTTATTTTGCAAAAGGTCAAACAAAACTTCTTTAGTTAGACAAGAAAATAATATGTATGTACATATAAGCATTAAAATGGATACCAGAAAAATATACTATAATTCATATATAAAATCATTATTTAATAGATTCAGTTAAAAATTCATCTTATCCATAACTGTCTATTCTTTAATTTTTATATTTTTTTTAGCTAGTTATTTGATAGACCATGTTTGGGCATAACTACAAATATTGAGCATAAAATATATATGATACGTCTTTTATTTTATTTCGTAATATGAATAACTAAAGTTTCCTTTTATCTTTTGGATATCATACAAATTTTAAACAAATGAAAAATGTCTTTAAAAATTTTATCCTTATCTACCATTTTAGTTTTAGGCCAATTTTTAATGCTTGTTACATAACAAGATATTTTTCCAATCTTTTGCCTATTAATCAATAACGTTTGAATGTATATATATTTTTTTTTATATATAAACGATTTATTTACGATATTATGGGTGGGTTAGTCCAAGCACTAATTATTAGTGAACATGGTGAAGATGGAAAAGTCTCATAGTAGTTCGATTATGTGATGTGATGGCAAGAAGAAGAAAGAAGATATAATTTTTTGAATAAATCTAAAAATTATAACTAGTGGTTGGAAAATGGAAAAGGATCCAGCCAGCCGCTATCTGCAGGTCAAAAACCGCGGCAAAACCATTTCAAGCAGGGATCAATATACAGTCAAGAGAACCGCGGTAAATCCGTTTCAAACAGGGGTCAATACACAGTCAAGGGAACCACCGCAAAACCCTTTTTGTATTTCCTTCATACAAGGGTCAATGTACACTCAAGCGGCCACGTGGCCACCATCTGTTAATAAAGCGTCGCCACCCCGGCCAAAACAACCTTTGTTAACTACCGACCTCCCCTAGGGTCAATATACTACGAGAGATGTCTTAGTGTGGCACGTACTTACACATCAGCCGATGTGTGAGTGATGCAAATATAAACGTCGCCCCACTGGAGTTCCAGATCAGTCAAGTGCAAGTCACAGATCAGTTAAGTCCGAGCTATCTATCAGTTAAGTGCGAGTCATCCATCAGTTAAGCACGAGTTATCGATCAGTCAAGTACAAGTCATCAGCAGTTAAGTGCGAGTCATCAATCAGTCAAGTGCGAGTAATCAATCAGTTAAGTTCCAGTTCGAAGGAAGTTCCCATCAGTTCCAGATCAGAAGTACCATTACACTTAGCGAGCGGTTCCTATTTAAGCTTCCGGAATCCATGAAACGATACCAATACAATTACAATTAAGATTATCCTCAATGTTTAAGAGTAAATAAAGGGTGGATGCTGGTGATGCACTATTTCCCGGCCTTTTTTTAAATTTTCAGAAAATAGCATTTAACCTTGTCATCGCACTTTTGACGCGATATACGTGATCAACTGTTGTCGGCATGGCGAAAATGAATGCCCTAGCTGATGCGTACTGAAGAATGCGTATACGTCATTAAGTAAAAAGCAATATCTTTGATGTGTGAATAATCTATTATTCACTGATTGAGAATCAATGAATTTACTTATCTTGTTTTTTTTTTTTTTTTTTGAGTGTGAACTTCATTAACAATATCTCACAGGAAGTCAATAAAAAAGAATTACGAAAGCAAAAAAAAAAAAAAATGATATTTTGATCTTGGGAAAATACAGAATTTGGCCTTATAAAACGCTTAATGAGAAAACAGAGATGGTACGACCTACACCAGTAGAATCTTTTGCAGATCCTCAATTGTTATAGCATGTTTTCCAGCTTCGTCCTATTAAGCAGGCCTAGCGAAGGCTGAAAGCGTTGCTTAAAAGATATGTCATGAATTTCGTGGCTTCGAGAACACTTGTTTCCAATTGTAGCAACCTTATCCACCATCAGACCTGCGCATTCACGAAAAAATCAGCCTTACACAATTAATAGTACATCGTATCCTCTGAATAGTGCCACTAACTGAAAATCGTTAAAAACCTAAAAATTTTAACGCTTCTTTTTTTTTTTTTTTTGGCCACAAGTGTAAGAAAATTGGTTAAATAAGATACACTAAACATTATTTTCAATAAGTTAATTGATAAATTGATAGTTTTTTTTTTTTTTTGAATGAAAATGAAATATTCTGTAAAGAACAATTGAATAACAAGGTTATGTAGATTGTTTGTAAGACAATAAATGTTAAAAGATAAAATGCATTTTTACAAAATTGAATGCAGTTAACATGTTAATATGTCTCTTACAGAGTTATATAAACAAACTTATTTCTATCTTTATTCGTGACCAAGTGAAATCAATCTGATATATCTATGTATACATATATATATACATAATGGTGTAGGCGTTTCAAAAAAAATAAATAAATAAATAAATAAACAAAGCAAAATTTAACATAAGATATTGGTTCCCTTGCCCGAGGGAAGACAACTTAGGAGTACAAAATAACAATTCTTTATAGATTCGTGTCGCGTGATCTCTAAGTAAAAACTTTGATACACACACATACTACAAAAAGAAAATAACCATGAGAGGTTAACACATTGTGTAAATATTTGTATGTATATTTAAAGGAAAGTCCATTATAGTGGTGCCAGCTCTCCGAGGGAGGTCCAGCTAGGTGTAATACTCCCATATTGGACACCCACTTATTAATAACAGATTAGAAAGTTGCTTAGCAATTCAGCGTTGTTGTATATGTATATATTTAAGTTTTATAGTATCTATCATTAAAGTAATTTCACTTAAAACACCTTCCCATCTTTATTATATTAATATTCTTAAATATACATCAAGAAACTTTCACGCAAAACTTTAATGCAGGTCGGTTATTAAAGCAAATAATCCATGTTTATTGTAGTGGGTGCGTGACAATAATAGAGCAGCCTCCTCACTGCTTGTTTAGTTCATTGATAAACCGATGAGGGCATTATAGAAGAAGAGGCAAGCCTATAACTTAGCTTCCTGTGGAGCTTCAAAAAAATCCAAAGTTTTCCCCAGCAAAATATACCCAATATTGGCTGATTTACAAATGATTTTCGGAAAATCATAAAAAACCTATTGTATATCGTCATGTAAAAGTTTTGATTACAAGAAATACACGTTTTGAGGTCCCCTAAATCAGAAAAATTGCCTTTTTTTTTTAGTGTAACAGACCATGTACGAAAAAAAAATTGATAACATTTCAAACTTGGTATTCCATATGTTTATCACTATACTAAAGTTATCCATAATAATTCATAATCCAATTGACTCCGTAATTTTTGGAAAGGTTAAAAGTTGTCAGCATAGAACTGAAAATGAGTTTTTTAATTTTAAAAATGGCAATTATTTCTCAATTTAGTCACCCCTTAGTTCAATACACTTTGTCCAACGTTTCTCCAATAACTGGAATCCGAACCTGAAGTGCGTTCGTCGAAGGTCTTCAAAATATTTATTTATCTCTGTTATCACCTCTTCATTTGACGCAAAACGTTTTCCAACCACAAATTTCTTAAGGTTTGGGAATAGATGAAAGTCAGAGGGAGCCAAATGTGACTGTTGAAGGATTTTCCAACATTCCAAACTTCAAATCTC
>JAAEAF010012021.1:0-14533 GCA_011037195.1 Triatoma infestans | reverse complement strand
GTTTATCCAGAAGAATCTTTGTATGCGTAGTTTATATAACGAAGTTTCAAGAAAATCGTCGGAGCCATGTTTGAGAAAATCGCGAAAATGTGAAAAAAAATCATTTAGTAAAGTGGGTAAAGTAAACGCACATACGGTCATCAGATTTTTTTTTTTTTTTGAAACTTGGAATTTCTACTATACATCTACTTCTAATTAACATTATTTAGATGACAGAATTGTCTAATAAACTGAAATAGCACTTTAGAGGGAAACCGTAACCCCAACCCTCCCCCAAAAGTGCCTTTAAATGCATTTTTCCGGAAAAATGTTTCAAATAAAAGTTGTAGATTTTTGTATATGTGGCAAGGAAATCGTTGGAGCCATTTTCGAGAAAATTGCAAAAAGGTAAAAAAAACAACTTGTAAAGTGGTACATCCGGTTGAGGAATATTGACGTATTACGTACTGTAAGATTCCATGGTGATACCTAAACGGATTATCAAGTTTGAACTTTCTACGATTTTTCGTTTTTGAGCTATGCTGTTCACATACATACATACATACATACACACACACACCATTTGCTAAAAACCACATTTTTGGACTCAGGGGGCCCTTAAAACGGATATTTCCGGTGAAAACTGATATCGAAAATTTGACACAATTACAATACTTCCTCTTACAGTAAGAGAACGGAGTAAGAGAAAGTAAACAAAAAAATCTGGTGTCAAACACTTTCTCTTACTCCAGTTCTCAAAATTATAATTGACAAATTTTATTGTTTGTGTACCAAATTTAATGAAATTCGTGGAAAACTAGAAAAACTGTTCAGTAAAAGCGCACTTCCGGTTTACTAATTTTCTTGAAACTCAGAATTTAGGCTATCTATTTATTTCTAATTAATTTTTTTTGTATCTAGGAATTGTATAATCAACTATGGCAGTACTTTAGACAAAAAAAAGTAATAATAACCCCAGCCCTCCCCAGGCACAAAAACATAAAGTGCCCTTAAATGAATTTACCCAGAGAAATGTTTTAAATAAAAGTTATAGAAAGTTATAGATCTTTGTATGTTTTCAAGAAAATCGTTGGAGCCATTTTTGAGAAAAACGAAAAAAGTAGTAAAGTAGTACATACAGACCATTTGTTAAAAACCACATTTCTTTCTCTTACTCCTAGTAAGAGGAAGTATTGTAATCGTGTCAAATTTTCGATATCGAGTTTGCACCGGAAATATCCGTTTAGAGGTCCCCTGAGTCCAAAAAAGTGGTTTTTAGCAAATGGTCTGTGTGTGTGTTTGTGTGTGTATGTATGTATGTGAACAGCATAGCTCAAAAAACGAAAACCGTCAGAAATTTGAAACTTGATAATTCCGTCTAGGCTATCACCTGTGCATCTAGACAGTGGTCATTCTGTAAAATGCCTCAACCAGAAGTACCACTTTACTTATTGGTTTTTTTTTCGCTTTTTTTGCGATTTTCCCTTTTCTTTTCTCAAAAATGCTCCAACGATTTTCTTTGAGGGCAAACTAGGTACATCAACCACACAACATGTAAAGAGCTACACTACACTTTTATTTTGAAACGTTCTCGGGAAATTCCATTTAAGGGCATTCTGCGTGAGGGGTTGGGTTTGGTTTCCATCTAAAAGTGCTCTTTTCAGTTATATTAGACAATTCTGTCATCTAAATAATGTTAATTAAAATTAAATATATTGTAGAAATTCTGAGTTTGAAAAAAATCAGATAACCGGAAGTGCGTTTGTTTTGACACTTTACTAAATGATTCTTTCATTTTTTCGCGATTTTCTCAAAAATGGTTCCGAAGATTTTCTTGAAACATCGTGTATAAACCAAACATGCAATGATCTATATCTTTTATTTTAAACATTTCTTTGGGAAAATTCATTTAAGGGCACTTTTAGGGGAGGATTGGTGTTACAGCTTCCTCTAAATTGCTATCATAGTTGATTATACAATTTGATCATCCAAACAAAATTAATTAGAAATAAATAGATGGCCATAATTCCGAGTTTCAAGAAAATTAGTAAACCTTAAGTGCGCATTTACTGAACAGTTTTTTCAGTTTTCGACGAATTTCGTTAAATTTGGTAGACAGACTATAACATTTGTCAATTATTGTTTTGAGAACAGGAGCAACAGAAAGTTGTGTGAGTGTTTCACACCAGATTTTTTTTTTGGATTCAGGAGACCTCAAAACATGTATTTCCCGTGATAAATTTCATATTAAAAATTTGACACGATTACAATTAGGATTAAAATAACTACTTCTTAGAAGTAAGAGAAAGTAAAACTAATTCCCCCCAAAAAATTTGTCTTACTTACTTGAGTTCCATCACCTTGAAACCACACACCAAATTTCTTTCCGTCATCATGAAAAAAACTCCTTGACTTTCTCTTATTAAATTATTGAACTGTAAGTGCGAAATTTTCTTCAAAAAAGGGTATTTTTACTTAACGCTTATTTGCTGTCAAATATGAATATAAGATCTGGTATTTTATCCGTCGTGGCTTGCATATTCCATTTGTTTCTGATCGGTTTCGGATTTTCATCCATCGTCAGAACAAATTCAACAAGTTCCTGTAGAGACTTCACTCACAACGTAATGTTTATGTTACACTAACACTTGTAGGTTTGTTGGTTGTATATACGCGGGAGGTTATAAGGTTATGTTACCATGTGTGTGTTTAATGACAAAATGGAATTATTATAAATTATGATTAGACATAGGAAATAATGAATATTATTTTATACATATTTTATATATATATTTTATTATAATATTATAACGTTTTTCCAAACTAGCTACTGCAACTAGGTTGCTAAGTGGGTTCGTTTAGATAAAACACACTAAACTTCTAATAACACCAATTTATTGTTTAACAAAATAAATTACAAATAAAGTACTTAAATACACGGATTAAACCAATAAAAGTTCTCTTATTTCATTTTTTATTCACTTTTCACAAACGCGCACTCTGTTTGTAATAAGACAAACTCACTCGAGCTGTTCTTCGCCTATTTATACCCATGTTGAAGGGTCTGGAAGCTTCTAAAACATTCTAGGCGCGGTAGAACGTGGGAGACCGCTATAGAACATTCTAGAAAACACCTAGAGCGCTGCACCGCTATCGCCTTCTAGCGGCCACGAGGAAAACTTGAGGTGCCTGCTTTTTCGCCTAGATGGCACTAGTGGCTGCGGTATAATAATAATAATAATAATACTTTGTATTATTATTTTTGTATCTCACTTTTATTTAGGAAATACCATTTTGCTCTGTATTTACTTTCACATGTGAGAACCTTGTTTTATTTTCTTTTGGCTTCTTTTGAATCTATGTTATTTTTATATCCATGCATACGTATCTTTTGTCTTGTCTGTATATTATATTATGTTATAGCCAACCTCATTTGTATTTGTATGGGGTATTTCCCCAAAGACAAATTAAAAATAAATTATTAAATGATTAATAATAATAATAATTATATTTTATATAATATAATCATTATAATATAATATAATGTTATAATAATAATAATATAATTTATTTTTACATATATTTGAATATAATAATTTATAATAATCCCATTTAGTCATTAAACATACACACACACCTAGTAACATAACCTTATAACCTCCCGCACACATATATATATATACAACCAACAGGTGTAAGTGTAACAGAAACATTACGTTAAAATGAACTCTCTACACGTACTTGCTTTGACGATGGATGAAAATTCGAAACTGGTCAGGAACATGCATGGAATATGCATGCTACGACGGGTAAAATACCAGATATTATCCAGCAATGCGGACCTATCCACAAATTCAATAAATAGAGATGTTGGAGTACTGTATATTATTCTTGTTAGTACGTGGGACATATTTGTTACCTGAATTTGACATGAGATATTTTATTCACACATTTTTTTTTTTCCATCTTCAGGGGACTTCCAAATTTGGCATGATCGCAATACTTCGTCTTATAGCAGTAAGAGTAAGTAAAAATTGCATTTTTATTGCATTAGATTCATGTATCATCTATCTTTTTCAACAGATTTTTAAATACCTATAATTTTAGTTTCAATTTTCCTTGTCCTCCTCACGCGTTGGTCTAGTGCTAGCGCACTCGCCTTTCATGCGAGAATTCAGGGTTTGTTTCCTGTGAGGGCAAAAGGCGGTGTTGACCTAGCATCGTGATAACAAGTGGGAAGCTACAGTTAGTAGCGCCCTAAGCAGTTGGAACTGCGGTGCTTAACACACGCCCCCCTATTGGGCCCTTCATGGGCTGTTACGCCATAGGGTTTTTTTTTTTTTAATTTTCCTTATATGTGATAAACTTCAGTCTTGAAAATTTACATATTTATTGATAACTAAATTCTTGGTGTTTTGATAAATTCTTTTGGCTGTGCAGGTAAACAGTTTTCTGATCTCCGAATTAAGATTTTATTTAAACATAATATTGTTTATGCTAATAAAGGAATTTCTTCGCTAAATTAAAGCAAAATACCAATTTCCATACAAATTGCCAACATACGGTATCAAGTGAATTCTTATTTTTAACTACACCTATTTGAATAACAAATTGTTCTTTATAAACAAACACATGTTTTTGTGAAATCTAATATATTATACCAGAGATACTATCGTCTGTATGTATGCACAAAGTATAGTGCATACAGTGAGTTGTAACAGACGAGAATTTTTGAATATAGTTTTTTTTATCTCCTTGTTCCAAGAATTTCTAAATAAAGCTGGTGTTTTTTTCGTTTTAATTCATATAATTACGATTTTTTTTTTACACTGTTGATAACATATTTTTATTTTGTTTGCAAACTAATTTTCCTTATTAAGGAATCAGTCATGAGATTTATAAATCTGAATTTTCGAAATTTTTCATTTCCCAACAATATCGAATTACTCAAAAGTTTCTCAATCAATCTTTTCCTTTCTAATGTTAGAAAATTACTATGAAATTCTGCGAAAATAAATAAAACTATATAATTTCAATTTTTGACAAAAACAATTTGATCGAAAGTGGATAGAACATGAAATTTCAGGCTTTATGTCTCAGTATTATTATTATTTATTATTATATTATTTTATTATTATTTTATTATTTATTATGTATTATTATTCCATAATCATAAATTTATGAAATTATATATTTTATGATGGCATTCTGCGGCTGGAAATGCCGAATAGTGCATTCCTGTTGGGGTACGCGGACGATGTTGCTGCTGTGGTTGTCGCACGGGATACCGAAGACGCCCAGATAAGGTTGAGCCAAGTAATGAGGCGGGCGAGCACTTGGTTAGAGGTGCATGGCCTGAACTTGGCGATGGAGAAAACCGAAATAGTTCTGCTTACCAGAAGGCACATTCCCACGAGTATACAGATACGTGTGGGGAATGAGTTAGTGGTAACGAAGAGCGCGGTCAAGTATCTTGGTATACGCTTGGATACTAAACTCTCGTTCTGGGAGCAGATAAGGCATTCCTCAGACAAAGCCGCAAAAGTGACATCGGCGCTGAGCAAGTTGATGGCAAATTTAGGGGGCCCGACGGCGAGCAAACGGCGACTTCTGATGTCAGTCACAAATGCTATACTTTTGTATGGGTGCGAAATTTGGGCTGACGCGCTGAAGCAAGAAAATACCGGAAGCAGATGGCATCGGTACAAAGAAGAAGTGCTCTTAGAATCGCTTGTTCTTACCGGACGGTCTCGGAGCCGGCAGCTCTGGTGGTGGCTGGAGTGACTCCAATCGACCTAATGGCTCAGGAGCGGAAGATGGCACATGACCTGAAGAAAGAACTCGGTGGCAATGAGGCGAGAGCGATAGCCAGAGATCACACCATTCGGTCCTGGCAGGAACGGTGGCGCGCGGACAGCCGAGGAAGGTGGACAGCTAAACTGATTGTAAGCCCAGCTATGTGGGCGGAAAGAAGACATGGCGAGGTAAATTACTACCTTATCCAGTTCCTTACGGGTCACGGGTATTTTACCTCGTACCTATATAGAATGGGGAAGGTGGGTGATCCGTCATGTCTCTTTGGGGATTCACCTATCGATGATGCCCACCACACTTTCTTCGAGTGCGAAAGATGGGCGGCTGAGAGAAACGGTCTGGAGCAGGAATTAGGCCGTTTGACACCCGAGTCCATCGTGGAGACCATGCTGTCCTGCCATGATTATTGGGTCAAAGTAGCATCTTTCGTTGAGATGGTACTGCGGCAAAAGAAACAGGCGCTAGACCAACACCTACAACTGTTGGTTTGAAGTAGTATTGAGGAAGAAGGAGCCTGAAAGGGCTTAATACGAGGCACCACCCTGATGCATTGCGATAAGTGGTTCCAGGGTGGGTACCATGCCTGTTAGGAGGAGATTGGGTTTTTTAGTGGGTGAGAGTCCCACATATCTGGGAACCCTATCCCCAGATGTGCATAATGCATTTTTACCCCTCCCGGAAAAAAAAAAAAAAATTATTATTATTATTATTAGTATATTATCAGAGTATACTGATGATATTGATGTCACAACTGGAGTTCTTCAAGGAGAACCATTATCTCCAGTATTATTCAACCTTTTCCTTTCGGATATTATTGACTTTCTTAACTCCCGTGGTGCCTGTTCTGTCAATGTTCATGGATCTTTTAATGTATTAATGCTTTGCTATGCGGATGATATAGCCATTTTTGCTACCTCAATAATTGATCTTCAGGAAAAACTAGATATTTTAAAAGAATATTGCTCTACAAGTGAATACCAATAAAACAAAAGTAATGTTTTTTTCTAATATTTTTAAACGTAAGAGATTTCGGCCAATTACTTATTCAGGGGAACCTATTGAAATAGTTAATAATTTCATATATTTGGGACTTCCGTTTGCTTCCAACGGTAAATTTCATCAAGCACAGAAGCATTTCCTCTCTAGAGATAAAATGGCAGTTAGCAAGGTATATTGATTAACTCTAAGGCAAATAGGAATAAATCCCGTTTAAAACTTCTGACTGCTATAATTAACCCTACTGTTCTATATTCTAGTGAGATTTGGGCTTCTACCTACATGGACAGCCTTGAAATAATACAGCTGCAATTTTTGAAACAAATTTATAACCTCCCAAAAAACACGCCAAATTCATTTGTACGGCTAGAATGTGGGATTTATCCACTTAAGGTGAATATATTTAAAAGTATGGTCTGTTTACTAATTAATGTACTCGAAAATGCCCCCTAGTCGGTTGCCCTATATTTGCCAGAATATCCTCTTGGATTTGCATTCTAGTAACATTAATATTACTTGGATAAATATGTTGAAGTCCCTGTTTTCTTCGATTGGTTGTCTGGATATTTTGGCTTCTCATGACCTTCACCTACTCAAGAAGAACAAATTGAATATTATTGAAAAATTTCAGAACGATTGCCATTCGATAGACATTCATAATGTTCTAAACAGTAGATACAATTACTTATAGTTAGAAAAAGCCCACTACTTATGGCCGCTAAAATCTATAATTGTTTGCCTGAGTCTTTGCTTCAGATGAACTTATCGAGAAACAAATTTAAACATGAACTTAAAAAAATATTTACTAAATAAAAATTATTACTCCATAAACGAGTACCTCTGTAAATGATTGAAACTTTTTCTTTTTTTGACACTGTTCCCTCTCAGGCTTTCCAGCGACAGTGTGGCCCACCCAAATACATGAAACCTAGTACCAGCGATACGGGGACACTGACATAAATTTATCTCTCAGTAAACATCGAACGCTATAACTTGTTGCAGTCAGTGTCTTGCTCTTTAATACATTAATTTCTACAATTCTCAGATAATATTTTAATAATTACATGTTGGGCGCTAATTACCGAAGCAGTCGATCCCCACCCACCCCAAAAATTACACGTCAGTTATTAATACCAAATATAATATCATTGTTACAGTTAAAAATGGTTGAATCTAAATGAAAAATGCCACTCGTGTTATATATTGCACTTCTGATCGCCCTGAACGATTTAGTTTAAGCAAGATACTCCATCTAAATCTTCCAAAGATTTCCATATACATAGGGGCGATTTCGCTATCTAAATCAGATTATATACAATCTACAACAAGCGAACAACCATCAGTTTTGAACCAGCATTAAACAAGAGCACAAGGATTGTATAAGTAGCCTTTACGAGTCAACCGGCTACTCTCAATTTCTACTCTTTACTTACATACTCTTTGTAGCGGAAGAAGCAAATGGGAAATTAAAATAATTTTTTGAAAAATATTTTAGTGAATTATAACTTAAAATAAAGTGGATATTAGTGCAATGAACTGTTAGGGACTATTCAGGTAAAGGACACCGTTACAAGAGAGGTCGCAGAACTCAGCACTATTGTCTTTTACCCCTTCTATAAAGGGCAGGTTTTACCAACAAGAGCATTCTTTCATCCAGTCTTCTTACTGGACAGCCTAAATTCGACGTTCAACCAGAAGTCGCTCACTTAACTTCAGTACCAGTTATAAGAGTTTAGCATTTAATCTAGCTAAATAATTGACTCTACATATTTATAAGGAGATTATTGTGATATTGAAAAGTATTTAAATTTCTTTAAAGATAATTATTTAATTTAATCTAGCAGTGACTACTTACTTATTTCTAATACTTCTCTCTCTTTAAAATATACAAACACACAAGCCTCTTTACAAAACCGCTCGTGCTACAATAGTATAAACAACTACACATCTCACCAACTACATTTTATCTTCTACTTACTAAGTAAAAATGGGAAAATGTAAATTGTGTGTGTAACAGTGTCAGTGATGTGTGTCATTTCGTCAGTCATTACCACTGTTTTTCATTCCATTGAAGTAAAACGTTGTTATGCAGTAATATAGGGCCTCCCTCGCAATAGGAAGCAGCGATAATAGATACGGTCACCATCTACTACTGTGAAGATTACGGGCATGAGAGGATGAGAACAGGCAGCTTATCTAACCATTGTTCTGATTGAGTCAATGTAAATTGACACACCTAATCATTTTTTTCGTGTTGAGCTACCATATGGAACAGAAATGGAATTATTTTCTGTGCGATCAAGAAATTGTTCACTCCCTAACGCTTTCACTACTAATCTCACTCAGTTCGGGAAGGCCCATTCATAAGGTATGTTTATACAGCCGAGGTTCTGATAGCCTGCCTGGAAACTATTCTAACACCTTCAGTTCTCTCACATTCTGAAGAGGCCTTGTTTCAACATTCTGAACTGTATTTATTTTACTATCAGGTCTCCAGCTTGGCTGACATAACCAATGATGCGATAATCGTAACTTCTTTCTCCAATCACTGTATTATATTTGCGAGCTGCTATAACCGAAATTATCAAGTTTTAACAAATAAAGAAAAAAAATTAAAAATCACGCTATTCGATTTGGGATTTTATTTTTTTTTTTTTTGCAAACTGAGTAGCCACATAAAAAAATAAATATAATAATATATTATTGAATATGAAAGACGATTAATTCTCTTAAACGAAGATAAGAAGATAAACAAAAAAGGACATATTATACATTATTAGAACACTTAAATTCATTCGCTTTATTTCTGTCAAAAGCCAACTTTGTTCGATAAATTATTTATGAGAATGTTCAAGAATTTACACATTTAATATTTCAGCAGAATGCTACAACTATGGCGTTTAATACCTCCCTTTAATACAAAATCTCAAATATCTATGAAATTCGGTGAAAATAGACAGCACAATAACCTATTAATTATTTATGTCAATGACCATATTGATTGAATATTCTATTAGATATCCACAGTTGAAATAATTTCACAATTTATCATCAGTATGACAGGACCAAAATTCCAAATGCAATATCTTCCTTTCTAACGCTATAAATTTCTTTGAAATTTATTTGTACTAAATTCTGTTTATATGTGCCATACATCATTTGGACTAATTATTTATAAGTTTATTAACTTTGCCAATAAATACCTTCTTTTTTTTAATATCTAAGGAATTCATTGAAAATATACATAGTTAAATTCTATTTGTGCCAAAATTTAACTTAGTAAGGTTGGTATTTTATTAAATACAGGAATACTAACCATATAACATTTCAAGTAAAATAAGTTATATGGTACCATTCTTGTTTAATGGCTAATAACTTGAGAAGATCATATTTTAATGGGATCCGTATCATTAAGATTCTTGAGAAACTGAAGAACCTAGTTACTCGCTACCTAGGCCAGACTAGGGAAGAACACATATAAATACAGCCGAGCTAGCCCTACAGAGAACAGTCATCACTACCAGTCAGTCAACATCATTCTACTTATTTTCTAATTCTCAGCCAGTCTGTCTCTCTCTTTCTTTCTTTATTATTCTCTCGCTACCTTATTCTCAAATATCTATCAATAGTGTAAAGTCCTTGCAGTTTGGTGTTTCTATTTTATTATACAGTGTTCAGCACAATGTAATAGGATCTCTCTAGTCTGGCCTAAACTAGAGAGTGATCCTGTCTCTCTTTCTCTCTGCTTTGGACCCCTCTCTTCGGATCCTATTTCAACATCTACTATTTTATTTCTTCTTCATCATTCCTAAATTCATTCTTTCTAATTCTCTCCTTCTCATATCCATTTTAATATCATGAAACAACAAGATCAAAAACTCCGATTTGAAGACTGAAGATAACGCTCGCTGCAGCGTTACTATTGACCTAATCCTGCGCCTATATATTGTTACTATCATCACATTTTTTTTTCTTTAATATAAGGGGCGTCAACATCTATATTAGCGCCCGGAGCCTTCTCAGTGCACTGCCGCCTTCCGGACAGTATTCTCTCGTTAAAGACAACACTTTCCATCACCGGATAGTGAGCTGTAGAGGCTCCTAGGAAGAAAAAATCTAAGAGCAACACAGCTGGACTCGAACCGGATCCTCCGCGTGGAAATACGCTAACCACTTAGCTATTCCCTTCCCTATCATCATCATATTATTATTATTATCATCACCGTTTCAACATCGAGTGCATCCCTCATAATTTTTTTCGATACCTTAAGAACTCAAATTTCTAATATTCTTACAAATATATAAACTTCTATATATAGAAATATTAATTACAAAAAAGAGATGTTCTTGGAGCATGCCCCTCCCACATACAGCTGTGATATCATTGTTTTCTGCCCAAATTAATTATTCATATGTCATTTCGTAAATGAAATATAATAAATAAATAAATATTCTCCGCTTCTTTTAATACATACAGATGGTGTATAGCTTAATATAAAAGATTAATACAAAGAGAAATAAAAATAAAATGCAGACCCAGTTAGACAAATAATACAATCTGTTAATTCCGTACTTTTCTTTTTTAAGTATGACATCTGTGCGCTTCAGCGCTGTCATGTTAAATGAAAGAAAATAAAATCAAACTGTGATTTGTACCAGCTGTCCAGTTATCTATTATTACTGTTTGTTTGTTTTTTTTGTTTTTTTTTTAAATTAATATTTTTATGCTTTATTCAAGAATATAAAAAAAAAAAGAAGTAATTTTATAAATTAAAATTCAGATTCCATTACAATAAAAGGAAACCACTCCTAAAACTACTTTATGGGCTATTTAGTTTCTAGCCAAAAAATAAAAATTCATAGGTATATAAAGTTCATGTAATAACTTCATTAATAAAATTTACACAAGGAATTTATTAAACTCATTATTCTGCCTATTTTGTATCAGTTGTTTAAAGCAACCTGGAACAACGCGAACATCATTTTTCGTACGAAAAATAAGTCAGACTCCATTTTTTAAATTATTGTCTTCAAGCTCCGTGTTCATAGTACATTTATATTAGTATGTATTGTAACGTTTTTCCCTTTAAACTAGCTACTGCAACTAGTTTTAAGTGGGATCGTATAGATAAAATACTCTAAACTTCAATAAAGAAAACACCAATTTATTGTTATACACAATAAATTACAAAATACAACACTTAATAATAATTACTTCACAGTTTACACTACAAAAGTATCACTTTGTTCACTTTTTATACACTTTTCACAAACTAGTGACTTTGTTTGTAACTGGAAAAACTCTTTCAACTCTCTGCGGTCCCACTATTTATACCGGTGGGGAATCTTCTAGAACTTCCTCGATTTTTCTACAAAGAACTAGAGCGCGTAGCCAGCGCTTCCTAGCGGCCACTTAGAGAACTTGAGGTTCCTACTTCCTCTGCTAGATGGCACCACTGGCTGCGTTACAGTATCTATACATAGTCTTACATAATACACACATACAGAGAGACAGGCAGCCGAATATCCATTCATACAAATATATGTAGATGAATGTATATACGACTCTAAATGTCGATATTAAAAAATAGAAATAAATAAGTAGATAAATATATACATAATTTTATATATTATCAACATAATACAGATATACAATCACATATGTAAATATAAACAGAGTCAAACAAGCAGATGGAGACAGAAATAGAGAGATAGTAATCTAAGATAGATAGACATACAAAAACAAAACAACCCGAGCAAGAGACAAAAGATAGGTCAGACCAAAGCTTCTTGGGACTTTTCATTTTACAGATATTTTGTTCACAAACATAGATACTCAGTTATTTATGCTCAACGGACCCTAAAACATGTACTTCCGGCGAACACTCGGAAATTTCTAAAATTTGTCAATGGTGCAATTCTTTCTCTTATAGTAAGAGAAAGTAAATGAGAAAAAAAAGAAGAGGGAAATACATTGAGAATATTCAAATACAAGTTCTCTCATTACTTCTAATTTAATAATTATCACGATCTTTTATCTTCCCTACCCAAGCTGGGTGTCACCCACCCCCCCCCATGCAGTGTGCCTTTCTCTCTTATATACTGCAGATATCCCTTCCCACACGGAAACAATCCTCCTGATAATGCGTGAGCTGATGTCAAGTGTGTTATTGCTCCAAATCTCGATCCTGTTTTCGCATTCCGTATCCTACAATCTCATATTATCTCTCTACAAGGCTGGTTTATCAGGTGGAAATAAAGGTTATATCCCATCAAAAGGAAAATGTATATCCTTCACCCACCGACACGCTAGTCTCCCTCCCATCCTCCTCCATCGGACCATAATTAGGACTTTATCTAGGCAAAAGGATCACTTGAAATCCAAGCACCAGATTAAAAAGACTTGTTGACCGAGCGTCTAAACTTTCTATTAAAAACAAAAGATTTATCTACATCTTTACTGGATATATACGGATGTGAGGTGTGGGGTTCAATTAAGCATTTCTACTACTAACGCCTCCAATCTTTCCAATCCATGACCTTCATAAGAATTTCCATTACCTCAGTCTATGTTTTCAAGCTAACCCTTGCTAACACTGACTTCAAAATCCCTTGTGTCCATCAGATAATAAACACTTCCATGACGCCAACTATCCTAAACCCCTTAGACCAAAAACCTTCTTCCCATACTATGCCATACAAGCCTCCCGAAATGCCGCTGGCCCCGCGACCATCTAACATCAAGTTAGCATTTCTTGTCAGCTAATAATATGTAATAGGAAGTATCTCCATTGGGAGACATATTCCAACACCCTTGTCCATGTCAGTTTATTACTATATTCATTGGTTACACTATCTAATACATATACATAGTTGTAAAAATTGTAAGAAAAAAAAAAAAAACTATCTTAATAATTATGAAAAAAAAGTAATTATCACATAATTAAGTTGTTAAAGATAAAATATTTTATACAGTTTGAATAGATTATTCTAAAATTAGATTAGAGTCAGTGAAAAATCAAAAGATAAAGCGGAAATACTCATTCTGATTTTTTTTTTTTTTTTTTTTTGGAGCAACTCTTTAAAATTTTACATAATCGAACTCACCAGCGCTAGCATCGCTGTTACACGGTACCAATCCAATTAATCACATAATACAATTTCCTTTCATGTGGCCAATTAATTGTAATAGTTCTAACTGTATTTTTCATCCATGTTCTAGTCACCATAATCAGTTTTATTACATCAACTAAATGATTTATCCTTTTTCTCTATCTCGCTTTTCCAAAAGATTTCCTGGTAGTACTTAAACTACAAAAAAAAAAAAAAATCGAAACTCGTAATCACTGATTTGACATTATAGTTTTTAACTTTATTGTCTTTTAGCTGGTAATTTAAACAACTTATGAATAAATAGATATCGAATTATCGCTTCTTCATTAAAAATTTTATTTTTAATTTATTTCTTCAATAAATCTGGTCATGATTTTTATTTTCACTTATTGCGTTCGAATCAAATTTTAAATTTAGTTATCTACGGAATTATAAGTTTGAACGCCACCCAGTTATGAAGAAAATATGTTGAGCTAATCCACTGGTTGGTTTTTTTGTTCTCCTACCTCCCAGCTGATAGTGAATTTATTGAAATATATAAACATATACCAATACATTTCATTCATAACACTCAATACTTGCATGCATAACAATTCATTCATTTTATTAACAATTAATTGAATATAAATCA
>JAAEAF010012020.1:0-32789 GCA_011037195.1 Triatoma infestans | reverse complement strand
TTTGAAATAAGTCCTAAACCTTGTAGAAAAGTACGAGAAGGCCTTGCTAAAGATACTGGTCTCAGTGTTAGAATAGTACAAGTAAGTTGTCATCTTGTTTTTTTATTTATTTTTTATTCTATATTTTTATTCTATATCTAATAACATAAAAAATCTATATTAATTAAACTACGTATACTAAACTAATAATAAAAAAATAAAACCCTATGGCGCAACAGCCCTTGAAGGGCCAAGGCTTGGCAGACGGCGGTTTGAATAGGGGGGCATGTGGCAAGCACGCCACAGTTCCCACGCCATTTAGTTCCCAGTCTTCGCTAACTAGGGCGCTACTAACTGTAGCCTTCCACTTTTTATCACGATGCTTGGTCAATACCGACTTTGCAGTCACGAGAATTCTCGAACGAAAGGCGAGTGCGCTAGCCACTAGACCAACGCATGAGGACACTGAATTAATATGTAACCTATATTAAAATTAATTCATATTAATATTTATTAGTAATACTTAATATAATCATTGTATCATTATATAATAAATCTAACAATTACAATTCAAATACCAAATATATCAGTTTTTAAGAGTATATTTAAAAAAAAAAAATCCATTGTGGACACTCATACGTCTTTCTATTACTGCAATTTTAATATTTTGATTGATTTATTTAAATATCGAGATATTGCACCGTTAAAAATTTGACATTTTAACTCTCACTTATAATGCCGAAATATAGTTGAGCAAAAAATAAATAAAAAAACCTATTTTCTTCAAACTCGGAATTTTGTCAACACATTAAATTCTTATTATTATTATTATTATATAGAATCGTATAATATATTGAAATATCACAGTGCAGTAAAGCCTAAAGTCATCGCCCCTCCCGTAATGCCCCATTAAATGAATATTCCCCCCAAAAAAGTTTAAATAAAACTCAAAATCCTTTATGGTTCATATAGTTAAAGGTTGCATTCTATCTCCTTTGTTGTTCAACACCTACTCGGAGTCGGATTTTAAAGAGGCACTTGGAGGATTGTGGTTTTGGAATACATGCAAATTGTATAACAATATTTTACCTCAGATATGCCAAACACACTATTCTCTTTGCCCATTCTCCTGCTCAGCTTCAGGATTTATACGACAAAGTATAAATATGTGCGTGCAGCACATATGGTCTAAAAATGAACTATGCAAAAACCAAGTATCTATCTACTTTCAAAAAAGGCCCCTTAACCATTACGCTTGAAGTGAACGGAGCCAATCGAGCAAGTCACCAAGTTCTAGTATCTAGAGTTCTAGTATCTAGGTCAATGACTCACAGAGTCTTGGAAAATGGAAGTAAAGTTAAGGACTAGAATAGAAACTGCTCAGTGTACCTTCAAAAATATGGAAACTTCTTATGATCTAGAGATTTAAGTTTCCCTGCATAGAGGACAAAGAGGTATATTGGATATCTGGGATACACTGAGGAACACCAAATACGGTCTTTCATACACTATTATGTGGGAAAGATACCTGGCAAAAGAAGTGTGGGATGTAGGAGTGTAATAGGATCCTAAGAGAGGGATCCAGAGCAGAGAGAGAGTCAAAAATGACAGGACCACTCTCTCGGCCTAGAGTGAGAGAAACTGCTTAAATACAGCGTCGGGAGATATACGAGAGATATAGCAGAGTTTAATCGGCAGTCACAACGTGTCATCTACCTTGCTCTTTACCTCTCTACCATTCTCTTTATTTTAGTGTAAAGTCCAGACAGTCAGTGACACTTTTTACATTATACAATGTTCAGCAATATCTAGTTTATTAATCTGAACCAAACCATTTTCTCTCCTTCATCGTACCCATTATATTCTTATAGGAGTGTATCGTGGTGATCAAATGTTAGAAAAGGACTGGATCTCAGTCCAATAAGATTAATGACGTGATCGCCAACCTTCTTTAGCGGATTATGAAAAGCTATATGTGCATAGTGTGTTCACAAAGTGCCAATTTGAAATTCTAACAAAATACTTTACGGACTTAATAATATTAAGTGGTAGGACTTCCGCATGGCGGGGCACATTAGTGGAATCCTTAATGTGGCAGCTGCTTCACAATCCTTGAAATGCAATTTTTGGGAAAAAATTACAAATAAAAGTTGTAAGCTTACTAATAATAGTCTTTATTTTTCATTAATATAAACAAAGTAAACAATCTTATTAAGACAGACATACTCTTGGTCGTTTCATTCGTCTGAGATTTAGTTGCTTTTAAACGAACAAGAAATAGGAACAAAGATATTTCTTAATTTTTAAATAAATAACGAGAAAAAAAAATTAAAAAATCCCAAATTAGAAAAGGTCATTAGCAGACAGATATTCATTAACCCTGGATCGGTAGACAGGGACTGGTAAGCTGGCCTTTGTAGATCACCAGATTTAACCCCTCTTGATTTTTTTTCTTTGAGGATATATCAAAGAAAAAATTTATACCAAGGAACCAACAACTCCAGAAGCACTTAGAGAAGACTTAATCCAAACCTGTTTAGCAATATCGGCAGACATGATACGATTAGCAACTTCATCTGTTGAGGAGCGACTAGGCTTGTGCCGTTAAGGCTGAGGAGGTCATTTTGAATAAATAGGAAATATTATTTTATCGAGTTTTGTAAATAAATTGGAATATTGTTTTGTTTCCGTGATGTTTTACGTGATTTTTTTTTTAAGTTCCTTATGGATTTTAATATAGGTTTTAAGTGTTGTCAGCATTTGGATTCTCTCATTTATTAGAAATTAATACGAAGGAGATTTAATTCGCTTTTAATTTTAGTCCATGAAAAACGGCGAAAATTTAATCTTTATGATTGAATATCTCGTCAACGGTTTGCAATATTGAAGTGAAATTAATGGCATTTTTCTTCATTTTTTTAATAGTTTTCAATACAGTAGTAAAAGCTGGGGGGTGAACAAAAAATCGCCACTTTCTACCACTGATTAAGGTTGTTGCCGATTCAAGGTGGCACTAAAATAAAAATCACTAACAACATTATAAAGCAAAAATTCTTCAACAAACATTATTCTTTTTTTAGATATCTTCCTTCGATTAAGAGTTATTTCAAAAGTGGCCTGTTTAAATGTGTCACCCTGTATAAATTAGAACACAAACCACAATTAAATATTTATGATAGTAATAATAATAATAATAATAATATTATAAACGAGTACAAAGTGCCAAACTGATACAAATACAATTATTGGAAAGCTGTGAATTGAACTCAAAAACCAAATTATCCTGTACTGGATGATATACCGGCTTATTTATAAAAATTTAACGAAATTTAAGCGGTTTATACCATTCAGTATTATTTTAAATTCATTTAAAAATTCTTTATTAAAATGTATCAGTCGAAACTCTTTCAAGATGAGACATAAGGAGATAAAAATGAAACCCATCCTCATTTCTGTTTTCTGTATTACATATTTTTTTTGTTTTTATTGATAATTACAACTGCAAAAATACACTGCAACAAGTAAATGTGTTAAATGGCAATCTTTAATAACAAGAATGTGGATTGGAGAAGACATCCAGCGATGGCACTCCACTATCTTGAGTTATTCTACAACTTGGTAACGGGGCCATCTTCTCTTCAGCCGCCTGCGTGGATTGTCGGGAATAGTGTTTGAAGAAAGCTGGTGAATTAAAGGATTAGGATGAGCAGTTGTGGATGAATGGAATTTAAGGAAACGAGTTTTGGCTAGATGGTTAACGAAAGGAATGTTTAGATCAGTATGGATAGTGAGGTTAGCAACATAGTAGGGTGCATTGACAATGTTTCGAAGGATTTTTGATTGAAATGACTGGATACGACGGGAATTGGAACGCTTGGTTGTTCCCCATATTTCTAAGCCATATGACCATATAGGTGTCAGTAGTAGTAGGTAGAGAATTCTTTTATTTTGTAATGTGAGTTTGGATCGTCTGTCTAGTAGTCTTGAGAGTTGTCTGAACCGTCTGTTTAGTTCAAGACGTTTGAGTCTAGTGTGGGGATTCCAAGTCAGTATTTTGTCTAGGTGGATACCCAGGTAACGTACGCTATTTACGGGAGAGATTAGAGTGTGGTTGATGTGGATCGGTGGGAGGATTTTTCTACCCAGTGTAAATACGATTTATTTACTTTTTTGTGGGTAAACTTTTATTTTCCATTTTAAGAGCCAAGATTCCAGTTGAAGGATATGTTCTTGTAGAGAGCGATAGCCATTCAAGTGTTCAAGGTTGGGAAAAGAATTGCAATATCATCTGTGAAGGTATATATTACGATATTTGGGTGTTCTGGGATGTCTGAAGTATATAAGGAATAGAAAAGAGGTCCAAGTATGCTGCCTTGAGGAACTCCAGCGAGTATAGGAATTATTGGAGAAAAGGCGGTACCCTGGCTAACTTGGAAATATCTGTCGGTTAAGTAGGATTTTAATATTAAATAGTAGGTATGTGGGAGAAATCTCTTAAGTTTAAACACTGTTTAAACACTGTATTACATAAAGAACAAATTCGAGCTCGATCTAAATGAATAGTTATTTAAATAAAGAAATTCCCCCACTGCATTTCATAACCCATCCCAACCCAATCCATGTAACAGATCTAGCTTACTAATCATTAAATCAAGCATTTTTATAATATATGATGACTATCCTTTTGAGGAATTAACTTGGTAATCTGCAATTAATTTAGTTTTAAAATTACTTAGTATTATAACCTGCTGATAACCTGTGTTCTAATATTTTTATTGTTAAGTACTTTTTCTAAAGAAATATTATATGTTAAACAGAATTTTCGCCGGTCTTTATAAAGTAAAATCATCTTTTGTATAACTTCGTTAATCAAAATATGTGGGTCAAGTTTTGTGGGTAAACTAAGACATCTATATAAATAATTTAAATGCAGTCGCACTGTAAATAATCAAGAGGATATCACATTTGTTTCCAGATTAAAACCTGATATATAAACTGGAAGATGAAAAACTTTTTTAACCAAAGCATTTTGCCTTTTTGAATTCTGAGAAAGAAGATAAAATCATAACCACTGCTCCCTGTTATTTTAAGTGCTTTTTTTTTTGTTTTTTTTTTCTAACATTTACTAGAAGTGTTTTAACATCTTTTTATGCGGTTTTTTATTTGTTATTAAACAATGATGACATACTTTTTGGAAAATTTATATTAATTAGTGATTAACAAACAAGTTCAAAATAATTAAAATTTTAATGAGATCGTTAAGTTTACGTAATAATTTTTGTTATCATAAGTGAGTGGGGGACAGCGACATCTGATTGGAGCTGTAATCCTATATGTGATTGTTATTACTTGAAATTGTAAAGAAAACCGTTTGAGCCGTTTTCCAAAAAAATTGCAAAAAACTGAAAAAAAAAATATTCGATAGATTCCATTTTGATTGATGGATATTAACCGAAATCTTAGTGTCGTTTTTGACAATGGGCTCCTTCCTAATCGGGATATCAAATTTCAATTGCCTGACATTTTTTTGTTTTTTTGTTTTATAGATGTTTTGTTCACATACATTCAACCTCCCACCAATACACTTACACCCACATGCACACCCAAACATTCACAGATAATGAGAAGTATATCTTTATATTATCTTATATATTTATAATGAGAGTAAATCATATCTGTTTTTCCGCAAAAAAGATTGAATTACGAAAATCTAATACGTTCGTGAAACTTACGATTTACCAAACAGAGCCACTTTTTTTTATTAGCCTTAAATTCAGGAGATAAGTTTTCTTGTACAAGCCCCATACATCCAGTGTTGTGCATTGTCATTTTGATCAGCCGCACTAATTTAAGAGCGAAATTCATCTCGAGCAGGATCTTTACAGTTCTAATCTACGAATACTGTCATAGGCCGACTTGTGAAATCCAAAACATGTGATGAGTTTGGAGGTTGTACTCTCTGCCTCCTTTTTCTAGGATCATCTTAAGGGTGAATATTTGATCCACTGTAGATTTATTCCTTCTAAACCCAATTGGTAATGTCTTATCTCTTGCTCAGCATAAGGTATAAGAGTAGTATTGCATATATTATGTTTATTTTGTAGATGCACTTGAGGACTGAGATGCCCTGATATTTACTGCACTTCAAAAGGTCTCCTTTTTTGAAGATAAGGCATATTAATACTTTTCGGAGGACGCCATTTGTCAGAACTGTGATGATGGTATTAGGGAAACGGTGTATCACTACTTATGTCAGTGTCCCCGTTTCGTTGGTACTAGGTTTCGTGTATTTGGTAGAGTACCACTCTCGTGAGTTGGAGTGGAAGGATATCTTGGGATATTGTAGATTGACCGGTAGGCTACCGGATTAGGGGGTATCAGGGGGGATAAAAGCCATATAGGCTTAAGTCCCTTGCCACTAGGCACCCGGTTCAATAATAATGCTTTTCTTTTTTATCTCTATTAATGCTTTCCATGGACATATTATGCAGGTGCTGTAATTTTTCAATTTGTACACAGCATCTCTAATTTCGTTATCATCAGGAGGTTCTAGTTCGTCTTCACCAGGGATTGCTACCCGATTCAATTCACCTTCTGTTTCATCACTGAGAAGGATACTAAAATGCCGCGCCCACCGATTTAGAATTTCGCTTTGTTGCGTTGGCATGGAACCATCTTCCAAGCCACAGAAGCACTTTTTAGGATAAAGGGCTCCTCTCCCTATTACTATTATTGAAACAACGCTCTAATGTTTCTAGATTCTCTCTGCGTTTCTAGATCTGTTATTTTATTGTTCTCCACTGCCTCTTTTTTCTTCTATGGACTTTCTTTTCTAGCCTCCTTTTAGCACAATATTCTTCCCTAGACGCTCTAGTACATCTCCTCGGAATCATTTACTTATACGCGTTATTCTTTTCTTCAGTAGCGTTCCTACATTCATCGTCAAACTAATATGTCCTTCTTTCTGGCTTGTTCGTTAAAAACCAACGATATCTTTTGCGCCACCTCCTATAGCTTTAGCATACCGGTTCCACTGTTCATCTTCAGACTGACTCATTTCCAGTAACCATGTTAGCGAGATTTAGTGCAACCAGCTGATGGTATCTTTCCTGGATTTTCTCGTCCTTCAGCCTTGGCACATTAAATTTTCTCACTTTTTTCTTATTCTCACATCTCGCCCTTTGAAATTCTCGCCCTTATTCTAGCTATAGAAAAATAATGGTCCGAATCAACTCCCGTCCGTCCATAATACTTGACTTACGTTAAGTGCTGATTAGTTTGTGGTCAATCTGATTCATGTCCGACCATCCGGTGATCTCCGTGTGGCTTTATGTATCCTTTTGTATAAAAATAGCATCCTTTTGTTGCAATGATGTATTGTAGCAGCTTTTGTCTGCATGCAAACTATGCGTTGGCTAATAAATGCTATTCTGTCCCAACTTCTGATTAAAATTACCGTGACACATCTTAATATCATATCCAGTGCATTCATCCATCGACATTCTCAAGAAGTTCATAAAACTTTCTCATTATCCTCAGATTCCTCGGTAGGTCTATGGCAACATAACAGACTATAGTTGAAGAACATTAATTCCCTTTATGCGTAAGTAGCATAATCTAGGGCTTATCGGTTTGATATCAATTACCTTATCTCTAAGTTTCTTTGAGGCGACAAATATATGGAGCTTTTCTTGGCTGCTATTATATATGTATATACTGTGGTTCTTTTTCTCCATCACCCCACTCCTAGCCCATCTCGCACCCAGTCAACTTAATATTTGTTAAGTTCTGTTAGCTGCACTTGCAGTGTTCCAGGTCTACATTTTCCATTTAACCAAAAAAGAGACGGGTTAAGGATGATTTCAAAAGGAGTCTTATTTCTAAAAGCATTGCAATTTCTATTATTTCCGTTTATTATGAAAACTATATCTATTGTCTATTTGTTAACAAAAAAAAGAAGAAAAAGTGGCACCAAAATAACCCGAACCATTAGCAACAAAGCTTTACGATAAAAAGGATTAGTTTCTCGACTAACCAATCTTCTATCAAACAAAATTATTTGTTTTTATATAATTTGATCATTTATAGCAGAATTAATAGCAGAGATTTGAACAAATTGAATTGAAAGTCTCTCATCTTTCTTAATCATCAAAATGATGAGCATCGAAAAATGTGAAAAATGGATGAAAAGAAAAGTATAAAGAAAAAAAAAAAACCACAAATAAATTATTAATACAAGAAAATAAGATAGAAGTTCTAATTGAAATAAAACAGATTAAATAAAATTAATTCATTATCACGAGCTATCGATTGGAGATATGAACGTGTTGTTCATTATCTGCGCTGAGCGACAATAAAGAAATTACACGAATATAAAGTGCTTTTATAGAATATCCAAAAAATAACTGTTAGCAGATTACTTTTTTTTCAAATTATTTCCAATTATTATACAATTGAATAATTTATTTCAAATGTTTGCAGCATTTTTTAATGAATTCATTGATAATACTTTAAACCCCCAGTTTGACTAATTAAAGAGACTAATTGTATTTTATGAGATAGATCTATAAGCAGAACTTTGTTGAATTAAGCTGTTAACAAAATTAATCTATATATATATTTTTTTTAATACAATACACTTTACACGATGCCAGTGTAATAAATCAAATACTCTTCCATTTTTTTTTTGTTTTCATTAATTGTTACAACCTTTTATATTATTTAAAAGAGGTATGAACAAGATTTAATTTGTAAAAAGTCGTTTATTGCATAGACTAGTAAATAAAAATCCACGAGCCCCCCAAAATGATTTAAAGTGGTTTTTTTTTTTTTTATAAAATTAACCAACCCGGAGGCGAATGAATTTTAATCACCGGATTTTGCAATTAAAATCTGTTTCACAAAATAAAACAATCGGAGAGTTTTATGTTGACACTGTAGTATCCACTGTGTGGAATGGCGAGAGTATTTTCTCTTTTTTTTCAAGTTGAGTATTTTTTAGAGAGGAAAAGCGTCACAGAAGGGTGTAGGGTAGAAGTGAAATGAATTTTTTCCCCATCGCTAATAACCATCGCGATTCGACGTGGAATGTGAACTGGCATGATTATCACTTTTTCCACACAGTGCACAAAATAAAATAATTAATGCACTCTTAGTTATACTTAATTAATTAGAAAGACAGGAAGAAGCGATCTTATGGAAACTGGACGAAAATTATAATAGAACTTTACTCGCACTTTAAATAATATATTTTTTCAACAACCTTTAAACCTATTTAAATAAAATAAATGAAACACTCACACAACTTTCTCTTACTCCAGTGCTCAAAAATTATAATTGACAAATTTTATAGTTTGTATACCAAATTTAATTAAATTGATCGAAAACCCTAAAAAAAAAACTATCCAGTAAAAGCGCACTTCCGGTTTACTAATTTTCTTAAAACTTGGAATTTCTTGGCCATCTATTTATTTCTAATTAATTTTGTTTGGATGATAGAATTGTATAATCAACTATGATAGCACTAGAGAACAACATAACCCCATCTCTTCCCTAAAAATGCCCTTAAATGAATTTTCCCAGAGAAATGTTTTAAATAAAAGTTGTAGACATTTGTATGTGTAGCTTATATGAGAAGTTTCAAGAAAATCTCCTTTTTGAGAAAATCGTGACAAAGTGAAAAAAATCTTTTAGTAAAAAGGCACTTCCGGTTATCCGATTTTTTTAAAACTCTAAATTTCAAGAAAATATTGATTTCTAATTAACATTATTTAGATGACTGAATTGTCTAATAAACTGAAATAGCACTTTAGAGGTAGCTGTAACCCCACCTCTTTCCCAAAAGAACCCTTAAATGAATTTTCCCGGATAATTGTTTCAAATAAAAGTTGTAGATCGTTGTATGTGTAGTTGATGAGCCAAGTTTCAAGAAAATCGTTGGAACCACTTTTGAGAAAATCGCAAAAAGTAAAAGAACCAACTTGTAAAGTGGTACTTCCGGTTGAGGAATTTTGACAGATGACCCACTGTCAGATGCATATGGTGATACCTAAACGGAATATCAAGTTTCAACTTTCTACGGTTTTTCGGTTTTGAGCTATGCTGTGCAGATACACACACAACACACACAGACCATTTGCTAAAAACCACTTTTTTGACTCAGGGGACCTCAAAACGGATATTTCCGATGAAAACTCAATATCGAAAATAATTTGACACGATTACAATACTTCCTCTTACACAAAGTAAAAAAGTTAAACAAAGTAAAAATCTGGTGTGAACACTCAATCCAACTTTCTGTTACTGTAATTTACATAATTCTGATTAATTTATTTATTTACATTTACAGTGGATATTAACCACTTACATACCGATTTTTCAAACTCGGAAATTTGGCAATATATTAAATTCTTCTTAATATTATATTATTTACTATAGATGATAGAATTGTATAATATATTGAAATGGAACACTTCAAAAGAAAGCATAACGACAGTGGCGGCCCGTGAAGTTGGCAATTGGTGAAACGGAACATGTCTAAATTCAACTCAATTTAATTGAAATTAAATTTACATGGATATTTTTTATGATATTTTCTGTTTTATAAAAAATATGATTTCTCAAATATGATTACCCTGTAAGTATTCTCTGTAGAGAGTATAAAAAATTAAATTATTTAAACTTGAAATCCATTCTTCGAGTTTTTAGCTTCACAAAATTTTTGGAATAACTTTTTCATTAAAATTATTTATTTGAGAAAATATGTACTGACTGCTAGTATTTGCTGAATTATTATAATGTTAGCAATGGAACGATCTTTGTTTTTTATTTACATTTTTTCGGATAATGTAAATTGAGAAAAATTTAATTATTTTTAAATATTTCAACACTTAACACCCCATCTTGATAAACCTATAAAATAATATTTATTTTATAGTATATTTTTATTTTATAAAAAATATTATTGAATAAAAAAAAAATTATTTGCCGTTAAACCTTTAACGAACACAATAAAAATATTTTTTTTTTTTTTTTTTTTGTAATATAACCTACACACAATTACGATCAACGCTGCGTCGCGAGCAGCTAAAATAGCACTAGTTTGGTCACATTATTAAGACAAACGAAACTTGTCGGAAATAACCGAATATGACCATATTTTGTCACTGGTTAGTAGCAGCGTTCAACATCAAGCAACTCTTGATGAAATAATTCTTTTTTAAAAACGGATTTATTAATTATTGTATTTAAATGATAATTATGTAAAGACGGTTTTTATTAGTTTTTATATAAAGTTAAAAATTAATTTTTTGTAGTTATTTTCTGGGGGTGCTGCAGTGTCGCAGTGCTTATGCACCAGTCGCCACTGCATAACGATCACCCCTATCCTAAATAAATCAATGAATTTTTCTGTCAAAATGTTACAAACATAAGATGTAGCTTTTTTTTATGATCACTTCATATTTCGAGTTCAAAGAAAATCATTCGAGCCGTGTTTTCGAGTAAATTGCAAAAAAAATTGAAACATCCATTCGATAAAATTGTTCTTCCAGCCGACCAACATTGACAAAAAGTTTTCTACGATTTTTCATTTTTGAAATATGCTGACCACACACACACATAGACCAATTTTCATAAAACTACTTTTTCAGACTCAGGGACCTCAAAACATGTATTTCCGCTTAAAACTCAATATCGACAATAATACACTATGGTAATACTTGCTCTTAAAGAGGTAAAACAATATAGAAAATATATAAAAATTTTGTAAGATAACATTTAACAGAACGTTGTGCGTTGAAAAGGAAGGTTACCTTCACGAAGGATGGTTGTTAACAATAGTTAAAGTTAAGCAAAATTAGATTATATTGTATGATATTAAATTTGATTTTAAAATTTTTAAAACAAATGTTTAATCAGTATTCTACTTTAATTTAATATTATTAATAAATTTTAACAATTTCATCCAAACCTAAAAATTTATTGAATTGAAAAATGGCCGCTGTAATTTTTTTAAAAATCTTTTACAAACTCAGTGCAATTTTATCACTGATTTTAGTGGAATAATTGTCACATTATTCAATATTTGAGATAAAGATATTTATTTCACAAAAATCTGATGTGAAACATTCACACAACTTTCTCTTACTCTAGTTCTCAAAATTATAATTGACAAATTTTATAGTTTGTGTGCCAAATTTAATGAAATTCGCGGAAACTGAAAAAAAACTTTGTAGTAAAAGCGCGCACTTCCAGTGCGTGATTTTCTTGATACTCAGAATTTTGGCCATTTATTTCGAATTAATTTTGTTTGGATGATAGAATTGTATAATCAACTATGATAGTACTTTAGAGAACAACATAACCCCACCTCTCCCCCCTAAAAGTGCACTTAAATGAATTTTTCCAGAGAAATGTTTTAAATAAAAGTTGTAGATATTTGTATGTGTAGCTTATATAAGAAGTTTCAAGAAAATCGTCCGAGCCACTTTTGAGAAAATCCCGAAAAAGTAAAAAAAAATCATTTAGTGAAGTGGTAAAGTAAACGCACTTCTGATTATCCGATTTTTTTCTAACTCGCAATTTTATTAATTGATTTCTATTTAACATGATTTAGATGTCTGAATTGTCTAACAAACTGAAATAGCCTTTAGAGGTAGCCGTAACCTCACCTCTCTCCCAAAAGAAACCTTAAATGAATTTTCCCGGATAATTGTTTCAAATAAAAGTTGTAGATCGTTGTATGTGTAGTTGATATACCAAGATTAAAGAAAATCGTTGAAGCCATTTATGAGAAAATCGCAAAAAGTAAAAGAACAAACTGGTAAAGTGGTACTTCCGGTTGAGTAATTTTGACAGATAACGTACTGTCAGATCCCATGGTGATTTCTAAACGGAATATCAAGATTCAAATTTCTATGGTTTTTCGATTTTGAGCTATGCTGTTCACAATATATACATACATACATACATACACACACACACACACACACACACACACACACACACACACACAGACATATGCTAAAAACCACATTTTGCAAATGCTCATTTCTTATGTATATAACCACAAAGTGTGTATATATATGTGCTATGTGGTACGTGTGTGAGTTGCATGTGAAGCATTTATTTATATTGGTATTTTCCCTTAGGGGTAGTGGGCTGGTCACTTCTTCTGGGATCTTGCCGACCCTCCGGTTATCCCAGCGGAATAATACAAGCAATACTGACACCACCAACACCCCCATAATTACATCGGATGTGCAGAGGTAGTAGCTTTATGTGCACTGGATTTAACGCAGCCACACACAACTTTAGCTAGCCATCACACACGTTCACTAACAATTACAGATATATATTGTACACTTTATAGACTATTGTTGTGAAACAACAATAACAGTTAAAGTAGCCGCAGTTGATGTTTAAGTTGGCAGAGGATTTGGCTTTACGTCTGCTCACTCTACAAATACTCAACAAATATTGGGACTTAATGTTCCAACGAATTTAAAAAAATAAAGAAAGAATGAAAAAGGGAAGAGATTAGCTCAGCGGTTAGCGCACTAAACTCCCTCACGAAGGACCCGGGTGCTGGTCTTAGAATTTTTCTTCCTAGAAGCCTCTACAGCTTCACTAGTAAAGGGCAGTATTTTTTGTAACGACAGAACTCTGTCTGGAGGCCGGTAGTGCACTGAGTGAGAAGGCTCCGGGCGCAAATGACCATAAATGTTGAAACGCCTTAATTAAAAAAAAAATGAATTAGATAATCATTATAGTTATTATGTAATTACAGTTTTAATTCATCTTAGAATGGCCTTAAAATCTCCCTTTTTCCAAAAGCATTGGATTCGCACAATCTCCAAATTTAAATAAAAGACAAAATTTTGGTATGTAACATTTAAGATTGAAACAGATACATTTAAGATTTACAGATAACATTTAAGATTGTCCGATGATAGATTGTGTTGTCCGTGATAAGAGAATACTGCCGGGAGGCCGGCAATGCATTAAGAAATGCTGCGCTAATTCCAGTGATGATGTTGACTCTAGAACTTTAAAATGAAAAGTTTGATTCGTTTTACAGAAAATTGCAAAAAAAGGTGAAAAAAGTTTCAGTTTGCCCACACGAGCGCTAGCGAGTGACAACTGAACGAGAGTTGTAAAGAACTTTTTTCTAGATTTAGGTATTTGTTTTTTTCATAGAGTTTTAACTAGAGTATACAAACAATACGGTAGAAGATGTTAATCTTTTTGGTTTTTCAGTGAATATGCAATTATTAATTTTTCGTTATTTTGTTTACCTTATTCTATTATACCATTCTTTAAAGGTATTATATTTGGTCTGATATATGTCTAGACGTTTTTGGAAGAGAGTCATGAGTCATCAATTATATTTTCTTCTGCCTTCGTTAATATAGGTTATTTTCGAAATATTCTTCAATATAGCTTTCTATTATAGAATATAATCAACAAAAAATTTAAATACTATTATTATTATTATTATTATTATTCAAGGAAAGGGAGGGCAAAACTCTACGCTATCCAAAGCCTCCCTGGGCCCATATAGCTACCCCTAAAGAATAACAACTACTGGGTCTGGAACAAAAGTCCAGGCTCAGGTTTTACCCATCTAAGTTTTACCACAGACCGAACACATCGGACCAAAACTTTAAAAGGACATAGTTTAAGATCCTCTACCGATACCCTATTCCGGCCGAAAGTCCTAAACCTAATCTCCTCATAGCCCAAACACTCATCAGATGCATGGGTGTGTCCTCCGTCTCACAAACTCTACAAAAGGGGTCAGGCTTGAGTCCCATTGCATAGAGATGTCTCCTTAAATCCAGTGACGAAGCCAACCAGATGCCTGAGAGAGGTCCGTGAAAGACAACGGATCCCGCTACTCAAAGCTCCGCCCGGACATCTTAGACTGCCGACAACTCACTGCACCCATCCATAAGGATCCACGTCTGGAAGCCTGACAAACATGTGCCAGAAGGCACACCAACTCTGGACCAATGAACGGAAGAGAGGCGCCTAATTTGGCAAACCTATCCACCTCCTCATTCCCAAAGATTCCCATATGACCTGGAACCCAGACCAGAAGCACATCCTTAAATGAAGAAAGATCTTCCAGTCTTTTAGAACAATTTAAATACTAAGTTCTTCCTTGTCTAAAATTCTTGCTTGTTTAAAAATAATGTATAGATGGAATTTATAATTTAATTCAAGGAACTGCGTTCTCTTTCCAATGTAAATAGAAGAAGTTACCTTCTGAATGGTTACAGAAGTTTGTTTAATAACGTCAATCTCATAAAACTAAGCACTTATCCATATTTTACCTCAGTAAAATTATGTTTATGGAAATGGTAATGCTGTGATTTTTTTTTAAGCACTAGTGAGGCAAAGTAACTTTTTTTCAGGAGTGAGAAAAAGTAGAATTCTAGCCACTGATTTTAGTGAAATGAATGTAACATTATTCAGCTTTTGTAGAGAAAACAAAAATTTAAGCAAAGTTTGACTCGCACAATATTAAAAGGATCTCGCGCTAAACACTTCAGAGTTTTCTCACGAGCTGTAGGTACTCTTTCCTAGTCTGACCTAAAACAAACCAAAAAATTCAAAATAGTAATAAAAAGAAAGGCATTGCAAAAAAACGGAACCAGGGGGGATGAATCAGAGTAGGTTATCCGGTAAATAATCGCATCAAGTCAACGATAGAATAAATAAAGCATCAGGTTTTGAGCGGGTACGACTCTTGGAAGTAAATATGAGGCAGCAGTTCACCTAAAGCTTATTAAGCTTCATAGCTTTTGCTTACTTTTTGAGAGATATACATACTAATACTCTGAAAGAGAATGGCTGGTTCGGCTGGCCCATTGTCTTTTATATAGGTCCGCACCTGCACAGTGGATATATTAGGCAATGATGATCGTTTCGTTCATTTTTTTTCAAATATTAATTTACATTTTCTTATAAAGAAGAACTGTAAAAAAATGAAATTATTTCGATAAACCTAAAGGACTTTAGCTGCCAATAAATCTAGAATTTAACTATCAATACATAAATATACTAGAATCGTAAGCTCTATGTGAGATTCAGTGGTAATAGCTATACGGTACATCAAGAACTACATCCAAACAAACGTACAGACAAATCGTAAAAATATTTATATTATCTAGTGGAACTCAAAACATATATTTCTTGTGAAAACACAATTTCGAAAATTCTCATCCGATCGCAATACTTCCTCTTTACATGAATTATTTTAAAATCTTTCTACAATGATTTAATAAGGTTACTATAATGAGAGAGAGTTGTTGGTGATGTTAATGGTAAATAATGCACTTATACACAGAATTTTACTCGTTAACTGAGTGAAGAAAATAAGTAAAGAAAGTTTAGAGAAGCCAAACAAAGATCGCTGATGGTAGTTATAGTAGGGTAGCGTCTAGCTAGAGTTAGAACTCTTGCCTCTTCTAGCGTTTCTTTGGCTGACTACTGAAGAGAACTTTGCCAGCCTATAATAGGGCTTCTTAAAGTGAATTAAGTAAGGTCTCCTTAAACTGATTTGTTATTTCCTGAAAGTTGTTGTTTGTTGTAAACTCTTTAAAAAAGTGTTGAAAAGACTCTTTGAAAATTATTTGTAGGCCTTTGAAAGCTGTCTTTAGGTTGACTTAAGCTCCAAATTTGGCGAGTCTTTTACAATTATTTTAACTAGCTCTTTACATAGATAGGCATGATAGAGGAGATGCGCTGTGAGATAGGCGTAGCGCTGGAGCAGCACATGTCACACAAATCCAGCGCATATATAATTGCTTTGTTAATAAAAATTAATGTGATAGGTGCTGTAATAACATTGCTATGACTAAGATAAATAATTAACATGCACAACTAAAGGTAATAAGTATAAATAAAAACTGTATAGGGACGCGTAAACTGCTGCTCGTATATGAAGACGTACTGAAGTATAATCGTATAATCATCCCCTCTTCCAGTGGGGCGAGTTTATATATTAGTGTGGGCCACAATCACACCAAGACATCTGTCCTAGTGTGCGAACTTGTGCGACCTTGGTTAGTTTGGTGACCACCGATTTAGGTCAGTGGCCAGCCTTAGCGGTGCTTGCTTTGATGACAGAGCTGGCTACCGATTTAGGTCAGTGGCCAGCCTTAGTGGTGCTTGCTTTGATGTAAGGGTATTTACCCTTGGTTTGTTTGTTTGCCCGCGGCCTTGTCTTGAAGTCAGGCAGCTGGTTAGGCCATTAGTTGTAAATTATTCTTTCTTTGTTATCTATTGTGAAGGTTTGACATTTCTATGACTTTGCCATGTCATTACAGTGCTATCGAAAAGATTGAATTTCAGAAGCAAATCATTTGTTAAACAAGAGAAACACTTTCCAACTGTGAGAGCAGATAAAAGCTACAAATTAGAAAGAAATATGAAGAGTTAAAAACAATTAAAATGTAAACAAGCAAGGTGTTGAAACTGTAGTTAGCTGCAATGTATATGGTCCCCATGTATCATTCTTAATTTTTCTTCTTAATTATTACCACAAAATTAGGCTATTAAAGAGGGGCGGCAACTCATTCGTAGAAGCTGGAGATTATTAACAATGTAACCCAGGGGTAAGGTTATCTTCATTGTTCACTCCCTAGCGATATACTAGGTTATTCTACCCCTACTAACAACATATGTCCTCATGACCACAATTAAGATTGCACCATTGTAAGTCCAACTATGCTTGTAAATGAGCTGTGACTTTCATTGTCCCATTTTTTTTTTTCTGTAACAAAGGGTGAGATTGTCCCTTCAGTTGGTGCAAGCGTGTTAAAATATTTTGTACCAGTCAAATTTAGAATGATTGATTGTAAACTTAAATTATTCTATATATATATATATCGATATTGCATAATTGAATTTCTGTTTATATCTAGATAATACATAAATTTTCATATCATTATTAGGAAATATTATTCAAAAAGTGAGGGGACTAATTGAAAAAGCTAACTCTAAAAGTTAATTTAAAAAGAACTCTGAAAGTATATTTACTTAATTCTAGCAAACGAACCTTTTTCGGTTCGCAGAGAAGTACCAGTATGCTTCCTGATTTAGTTATATTATATTGTAATCCTGGGCTGATGCAGACTTTCATCCGTTTCAGAGTGTTGCACTAAAATTCTAAGCCTGTTTCGAAGAATCGGTTAAGAGTGAATACGATCTATTTGAAAAGAAGACGAATCAGACTTTATTTGCTTTGTTATCTTGGTAGTATATTCTGCTTAGACCACGCGATTCTCTCCTGAAAGGGATTATTAGATGTGCTATTTTGTTGCTTTACTGTGAATGAGAAAAAGCAAATTACAATTTCATTGTTACAATATTATTTTTAAATGTTCAGACATAGAGGATTGGGTTTGTGGTCAATCTTCTACAATTGAAAATTTAAAATCGGTTGGTCAATACAACGAAAAATACAGATATATTATTTTTACTTTATCTGAGAAAATTTTTTTATTTTCATTTTTAGGCGCGTTAACATCTGTGGTCTTTGGCTCATGAATCCTTCTTAGTGTTCCGTCGGCATCCGGATATGTTATCCCATTGCAGTTCAGTGAGCTGGAGAAGGTTGAAAATGTAAGGGTAGCACTGCTTGACGCTACCCCGGTGCTTTCGCGTAGGTGTCTCTTCGCAGATTGTCTTTATTTCTCCTTAGCCTATTCAGCCTTTTTGATCGTGTCTTAAGCCGGTACACGTAATTTTGACAAAATCTAAAATTTTTATGTATTATAGAAAATTTGTTTCTGGTTAGTCATCAGTTTCGTTTTATCTAGCCAATTTTCACCCATTAGTTAAATAATTTGGATTAGTTTTAGTCTTTTGTACCAATAGTGGGCATTAGAATATATATTGTGGTCAAACGTCTGTAAAGTATGTCCGTCATAAGAACATTTACCGTATTCTTATATGTATCATTTTCTGTTGAACCTTTTTAAACAGTTTGTTCTATTCGGTCAAGATATGGGTTAATTTGAGGTATAAATTAGTTTAATTTAACATTCTGGAATATTATGGCATCTTATATTGGCACTGTATTGATTTTTACCTACGAATTTTTTTTTCTGGATTTTTTTACGGTGCACAACAGCTATGGTCCTTTGCACCTGTTTTTAATTTGTAAGGACTCATCCGGGATGCATATCCATACCCACCAGTGTAACAATTTCTACAGCAATCCCACAATCCAGGTCTAATCATATTCCTCTACTCGTTTATATCACTTATAAAATAAATACCTATTCACAAGACACCAGCAAACAACTAAACACATACTTATGTACAGCTAGTTTCACAACAAATGAAATAGATGAACCTCCCTAAGATATTCGAAAGTCTTATTGATATTGCCCTCATTGTCTCCTAATACATCTATAACACTGGTCGGTAAATTTACTTTTCCCCGCGCGTTTACATATTTCGAACAATCCAATAGAATATGCGGGACCGTTGCAAGCGCTGCATACCGGCTGAGGTTCTCTTCGGAATATGTGGCTGTGTGTCAACATGGTGTGACCGAGACTCATTCTCGCTAGGACAACTTCTTCTCGCCGAGATTTGAGGTTGACCATTTCTTTGTGCTAACTTGATATTCCTTAGTTTATTTGACAGCTGCACTGATTGCCATTCCTTTTCCCAGTTGGAAAGATTTTGTTTTTTTAGAAAAGCTTTCCAATCGAGTGCAAGACATTGATGCCGCTTCTTTAGCAGCTTTGTCGGCAGATTCGTTATCTCTTATCCCCACATGACCGGGAATCCAAATAAAGAAGACTTCTTTATTTTCTCGCAGGCATAGTTCCAAGAGCGTATGTATGCACTGAATCAACAAACTATCGGAGTCCCGATTGCCTATCATCTCCAGTGAGCTCCTTGAATCGGAGCAAATAATATATTTCTTAGGTTCATTGTAGTTCCGAATATGTTCTAGGGCTTTGTACACAGCGAATAACTCGGCTGTAGGTATGCTTGAGATATTGCTTAATGGGAAGTTGTAGAGCCTCTCATTCATGACGAAAGCTGCTCCTACTCCATTTATCGTCTTTGACCCGTTGGTGAATATTTTAATATAATTTTTATATTTAAGCAGTAGTTGCTCTTGTAGAAGGTTTTTGTATACGTAGTTCGGAGTTTTACTTTTAATACATTTAACTAGTGTGCCGTCAAACGTAAGCCCATTCAATGTCCAAGGTTCTATTTTTGTAGAGATCGAACATACAGGTATGGGAATGGATATATTGTTTAGCAACCTACGTGATTTGTTATAGTTATTCCAGCCTTTGTCCCATCACTTTAGTGTTTTGTACAATAAATCGTATTTTATGTGTGATAATAGCATACAAATCGATACTAATAAATTGAGGTGAAATTCTGGAATGACTACCTTGCTACGGAATCCTTTTAACCCATTTCCTTTTAACCCTTCTATGCAACTTCTTTTTATGGCTTGTAATTATTTGTATCAGATTTCCCTATATATTCTGTCAGACATGTACTTGTGTATGTAGACAGCAAGTATTACGTATGTTTAAGTTTTTATGAGATATAAGATTCAGACACCATGATTAGATTAGATTAGATAGGCGCAAACGGGGAGGGCGAACCTCATTCCATGCGACCTACATTAAGTGGTCTATTATGGATCCCCTAAAATCATAGCACATCCTTCAGCTTTGCCAAGTATCAAAAATAATTGATGATGTATTCTGTCACTTGTGCATTGCAAATTTTTCTGACTGTTTTTTTTTCAGATTGTTGACCTAGTTTGAGTTTTGTTTCTATAATCTGTCCTGAAATTTGCTCCGTCTGATTACTCTTTATCTTGTTTCCTTAGGTATAGATTGTTTTCATTTTATGTGATCACTTCAACTTTTATCCAAGTCTCTCAATAATTTCGTTAAAGTTACTCGTGGACTATTTGTAAAAATGTTTCAATCTGGTCTGTGTTACTGTCTTTACAGTCTGCATCTGACTATTTTTGTTTGAAAAGTGTTGTAACGTATTGTTTTTTTTGTACCGGTATTACTGCCATGATGTGTTCTATCAATTTTATACTTTCGCTTAGCATACTTTTATTGTAATTAGTCTCTAGAAGCTCTTTTAAGTTGAAAATTGCATTTTAAAGTTTTTTAACTTACATTTCCTCTAAATTGCAAACTCTGGGATTAAAAACATCATTTGTAGCATAATCACACCGTCATAAAGTTACTCGTAGAGCCACAAATTTGAGAACCCAGTATTTCTATAGGTTTACAATTAAGCTGTTAATAAGTCTAATATCCGTGTGTATGTGTTGTGAATATAAATATTCCATTTTACTTTCCGGTCCAGTTCCAGTCCTAAATATCCATATTGTCTGTCTGATGAATTAGAATATATCTTAGACGTTCTTAGATTAGAGCATGTGATTAGAATGGTTCCTTATTCTATAAGATATCATAAAATAATTCAGGTCCCACAGTTTGCCGGGACGCTTCCTCTTTCTAACGTATTGGCCCTATTCTTGCCTTCATAGTTTCTGAGTTTAGGTAGCCAAAAAAATTAGTTCATTTTTTACCTTATAAAATGATAATAAGTAAATATCATGATAAAAGATATATAAAAAAAAACACTGCTGCCTTGAAGAAGCCAACTAGATGAAACCATTACCGTTATTATCTATAAAATAGATGATTATCCATTTTCGCGCTTCAGCCGCATGGGCAGGTTTTCTGGGAATATGAGGGTATGGAATTGTTTTATGAATAAATTGGATTAAGACATAATTCCATCCACGTTTTTGAGGCAATTAACTTATCAATTACATTCTCTCAAATTATCCAATGTTAAATTAAACTTTTATCGCAATGACTATAAATTGCAAAGGTTTGCCAGTCATCTATCTTTATTTCTGGGTCATCTCTACCAAGTTCCTACAAACTCTCCTTTTTTCCACGTTACTGGATAAATTGTTTGAATTTTCATGGGAATCGAATCCCGAACTCTAGCAATAAAGACGAGAGACTAATGGAATGCAATGTCAAATTAAAAAAAAAAACAGTACTGATAAGATAAAGTAGATAAAAAATCATAACTAACGAATTACCAGAAAAAAAGCTCTAGTTTTTTTCAAAACTTGCAGCATGTTTTTCTCTAATTGCTGAACTTTATTTATGACAGAATTTCTGAAATTGCATTATTACCGGAAATAATGTTTGTAGGCAAAATATGAGCATGTAAAATGCAAATTGGTCTATAACTTTCTCATGCTTCCTTGGAAGGGGAGGTTGAATGTTTGTGACTGTGTGAGTGGATCTAGCATTCGTAAACTGCAAATCGCCTTTTTTTTAGACATTACCAGAGAGGTATCGATCAGAATCCATCATGTATGTATACCAGACTTTAATGCGATTTTCACGATGTTGAAGTTCTTTAAAGCTAGCAGCATAATTACTTGTTTATAGACCTATCTCTTTTATTTGAAACCTTTCTTCCGGGAAAACTAATTTTAGGCATGTTTTTGGGGAAGCTCTAACATTGAGTTTCTCCTAAATGGCACATTAAGCTGGGGCTATATTCTCACACATTCATATAGCCATAACTAAATATGTTGTAAAGATATTACGTTTCAAAAATTCGTTAACAGGAAGTTGAGGAATGCAGTATGAGAAAAATAGTGCGATTATTTCTGCAGAAATTTTAAATAAATATCTAGAAAAGAAAAAAAAATGTAATTTCATTGGAAACTTCTTGGTCTTTGATCAAAAAATAATCATAATCATAATACGCGTATTATTGCATTATTTTATTAATCAAGTTTATACAATACTCAAAAATACTTTAGAGCTTGGATTAAAAGTTGGAGGTCAATGAATAAAAAAACATAACGAAGAAGGAAATATTACAAAACAACCAAATAAAGTAAAAAGCAAGATTATAAAAAATTAAAAATTACAAATAAAAAATAATAAAAATTAAAAAAGAAAGACAATCATTATTACGTAAATTACAGTTTATAAATAAAGAAATTCAAATGTTATAAGATAAAATTTGGAGCGAACAAATTAAAAATATATTTATTAATAATGAAAAAAATTAAATCAAAGAACACATAAAAGATTTTTAGCGTGAGATAAAAACAAATCATCGTAATGATTTCAAAGAGAAAAGGGACCCAAGACGTGAGTAATAAAAATTATGAAAAAAAGAAGTGTTAAGACCAGCATTATCTTAGAAGTTTAAAATATGTTGAGGTGAGATCTCGATAATACAAGATGGCCCAAATAGTAATTTCGATGCTCAGAGAGCATTGTACAGATAAAAGTATCTTTCCTATAGGGTAAAGCTAGGAGAGATGATGACGCGGTAGGAGAGAAGACGCAGGCTTTGCTTCTCTTGTTTGCCACCACGTGGCGTCATGGAAGTAGAAGTAGAGAGATCAGAGAAGCGAAAATATTGCAAAATTCTTCAGTTATTTTTATGTGTTCTTCTGTGTTCTAGGAACATTTATACGCATCAGCGTGTGTTTTCATAACGTGAATTTTCATAACGCTTAGTAAATTTTTTTATTTTTTTTTTATATACTATATTAATTGCAATTGAAATGAAAGATTTCCAGCTGTCGTTAAAGTTGGACTCATGTTTACCAAGTTTCATGTCGATCAGCCAGCCATGTTACCTTCACAGAGGAGAGGTCTACTACCTATGGTGCGTCATCTATCCTACCATAGTAGGAGAGAAGGCCAAATGTAGTGTATTTGTATTTTGTTTCTGGAATAAATGAGAATGACTTTATTTTGAAAAATGACATTTTTTTTTGTATTTAATAGTAGTTGACATATGTTTTATAAGAATTACCTCTATATTTTGATACATGGCATAACTTTGAAATGTGCGTCATGTCTCCTAGCTTTACCCTAATGTGAATTATGAAATGAATACATTTCGTGTCAATCAATGTATGTAATTAAACTTTTAACTTAAAGATCCACCGGAATTCACTGAGTGACAATCTCTGAAGAATAATTAGCAATTAAGTAACATAAATTAAAACTATGATCTAGTTCTGTAAACAACGAGAAATGATCTGGGCCGATTGGCACGACTCAGAAAACTTCTCAAAAGTTACTGTTTTCATTTTATCAAGTAAAAACGATAATTGATCTTTCCAAATATACTTTAAGTACAATACTTGAAGATTGATTATAGTTCAAGATATATTTCTCAAGGAGAAGGCAAATATCTAGTTTCTTAGTAGAAAATATCTCTGAAACTTTTCGACGACTTTCGTACCGCTAGTATTTCAAAATAACATACAACAGATCGACATACAGAGTTGATCAAAAGACGTAGATTAATAATAATCGCTATATCATACGATTTTTTTTTTTTTTTAAATTTTGCATGGGGAACATAAATATATTCATAGGAATTTTAGGTCTAAAACCTCTAATTAGATGCATAAACATAAAAGATAAATCATACGCTTTAAATTTTCTATTCATATATATATATATTAAGATAAAATTTTTCACAATGACCAACTACTTGTAAAAAATATCTACAGAGACCAGATTACTGTTACTTACTTTATTGAATTTTCTAATTCTGATCTTGAAATAGTTATTTTGCATTTGGAATAAAGTACCCCTTTTACACAGTTCCAGTCCAGCTTTGCCTAAAAAAGCGCAAGCGACTATGATGATTGAACTAGAATGTAAAAGGACTTTATTTTCCCCTTATATTTTTATTATTTTTAATAATTAACACTATTTAAATAAGGATATAAAAACTGGTAACACATCTATGTTAAATCTCTATGAGAGAATGTTATCCTTTTGTGGAAAAGGTTATAGAACTTTAGGTTAAAATTAAGCAAAATTATATGATATTTTTTTTTTGTTATTTAATTTATTAAGTTATGAAGAAATTCGGTGAGGATCGGTCAAGAAAAAAACATTCAATTATGTCCAACGTTTCGACAGAGTTTCCTGTCTTTATCAAGGCATTAATATATAGAAAGTCGTGAAGATGTGGAGAAAGAATTTTTAAATATACACATTTGTTATACCGCAGAAACATAAAAAAAGGAAAATTAAAAGTTACTAGTCTACAGAAATGATAATCATTTCTGTAGATAATTTAAGACAAGACAGTAGTAAGTTTTAATTTTCCTTTTTTGATGTTTCTGCGGTGTAACAAATGTGTATGTTTAAAAATTCTTTCTCCACATCTTCACGACTTTCTCGTGATATTAAAGCCTTGATAAAGACAGAAAACTCTGTCGTAACGTTGGCATAATAATTTATTGAATGTATTTTTTCTTGACCGATCCTCATCAAATTTCTTCATAACTTAATTCACCAAGGATCAATAAATTCTATTTAATAAATTATATTTAAATTATTATTAAACTGATCTCAAAATATTAAAACAAATGTTTAGCTTAAGATTTCTACTTTAATTTAATATTATTCACATATTTTCTTAGTTTCATCCAAACTTAAAATTTAAATGAAAGTTGGCAGCACGGTTTATGCTTTTAAACTCTAGAGATAAGAAAAATATGAATATTCTCTAGAGATTAAAAGTAGCCACTGATTTTAATGAAATAATTATCATATCATTCAATTGTTATAGAAAAATATATAATATTTATTAGTAAATTAAGAATTTATATGACAATAAAAAGTTACAGGTAAAACATCTTCTATTGTTCAGGTATGGTTTCAAAATCAAAGAGCCAAAATGAAGAAAATGCAGAAGAAAGCACGACTTGATGCAAAGAATAACAACAATAAAGATGGTGATTGTGTGGATGAAAAAGTTGACAAGATCAAAGATGATGATCACAGTAAGTTAGTTCACCACTAATTAGTACATTAGTTTATATATGCGAATTAATAGTTGCCCGAATTAATAGGTCCTACGATGTTTATTCCAGATAAGTTTGCTATGTGAATTTGATTTAATCAAATTATGAATTGATTTACATAATTGATTATGAATTATGCTTTGATTAAATCGGATTATGAATCCGGATTTAAAAGTTACGTTCAACGAGTTACTTATAGCTCTGTTAATGGAAAGATAACGGTTTGTTTTTTGACAACTTGCCCAAAATATGTTTACTTGATAAGAGTAAATGATTAAAATGAACGATAAGAATTTGTTATTTTTCTATAGTTGAAACTAACAATAATTGGTAAGATACAGCTGTTGCAATAATTATTAAAAAAATACTTTCAAATTAGAGAAAGTAAAAAATAGGAGGATAGTCCAGCAGTAAGTTTAGAGGACGACGTTACAATAAGAACGTAGCACCATCGCATAGCTGTAGGGAAAGGCCTCACATAAAGAGGGTCACGTGGGGTCGTCTCATATTAGCATGGTGGGGGATACAGAGAGAACTGGTTGCCTTGGATACCACGGTAACCCTGCTTCACTCGCAAACTAAACGCTTGGTTAAGGAAAATGGCCGGCATGTTGTTTTTTTCGTATTTCTTTTTTTCTTTTTTTTTTTTGACTCTTTACTTTTGGTTGGAAAAATATCTATACCTTTTGCCTTTTTTTTAAATATTTATATATCTATTTTTTTGTAAACCCGAGAAAATCAATATTATAAAGAAAAAATTTAGTCTGTGTTTTTATTTTTATAAATGGAAATTGGTTGGTTCTTAATTTACATTGCAATTTTAATTAAACCCGCAAAACTGGTGTGCATTATGTTGCTTACTAATCTTTGCTAGGCTCTCACTCCATTCAGGTCTTATCGATCTTTCAATAATATACTTTATAAATATTTTTGGACTTAAATTTTTTAATGTCAAATGAATAAATTTAAAAAAATCTGGTGTGAAACAGTCAAACGAATTTCTCTTACCGCAAATTTTCTTTAATCTTCAAACTTCACTTAATTTGTTTAATATAAATACAGTGATTAAGAGGGGACAAGTACCAATCCAAGCAGAAAAAAGAGAACCAATAACATTGAAGTAAGGATATATGTATAACATTTGAAATTTAGTCAAAAATATCGCAAAACTGTCTAAAATCATTTTACTTTCTCTTACTCCCTCCTCTCCCCTCAGTAAGAATAAATATTGCGTGTCAAATTTCTAAACTTGAGTATTCACCGGAAATATATGTTTTGAGGTCCTCTGAGTCAGAAAAAAAAAAAATGTTTTTATAAATGTTCTGTATGTGTGAGTGAAAAATCGCTGGCAGCATAAATAGTATTATAGTATAGTATAATAGTAGCATAGTATTCAGTTTAGGGTCTACCCCATTGCATCTAAAAGCTAAAGGTTTCGGATATAATATATCAGCTAAAAGTGCAATTTCACATTTTTTTAGTTTTTCAGTTTTTCGCGATTTTCTCAAAAACGCCTTTAACGCTTTTCTTTAAACTTCCTGTATTATCTAAATACATAGAATTAGAATTAGAATGACACAGGGGGGGAGGACTCGAACTCAGGCACTGCAGCCTACCCATTGAGGTTTATTGTGCCAACCCCTCAACACCTAGTAGAGGAAGCCCCCTCTTCATGTGGTCCAGAATCTTCCCCACCAGTCCTTCTTGGAGTACGATTTCCTCCGGTCTCAACGTGCCGAAGTTCTAGTACCGCAATCTGCCGATTGCAACGCAATCAATGTCCGGATCGGTGCTCGGCGTGTTCATCTCTGACCGTACCCGCTTGGGAATCCGCAGGGAGGACTGGAGTGGGAGGACACTCGTTCCTCCATCCCCGCAGCTCCCACTGGCACTACCCGGGCGGTCGAAGCCCCAGCCACGCCAGCTCTCTCCGGTTGCTTGGAAGAGGCCTGCCCCCTCTGCATCCTCTTCCATACACAATTCGGGATCCACTCCCTCCCCCCAGCAGCCGCCTTGCGCCTCGCCTCCTGCCTCCGCTGGGCACCACTGGGCCTCTTGGGAGTGATCTTAATGTCCCCAAGCTTTGAGGATACTTCGCAGAGGGGGTCCGCCAGTGAAGGGCCCGGTTAACCAGACCCTTCAGCCGCCGCCCTTCCATCATTCCCTTCAACCGGGTCGAACTGATTGCCCCCCCGTAGGTTCTATCGTAGCTGGCGTTCCTTCCCTTGACCCTAGGCGGTCACCACCAGCTGATGATAGAGAACTGAGCGAGCCTTTTTCCTCGCTCCCTTTTCCTAATTTTTTATAGTTATTTTTCCTCATGTACGGTTCCACGAGTAGTGAGGAGCTAAGAGGTCACCTGTGGCAGAGCCTCCTACCACAGAAAGGCTACATTACAATGGGGTGTGGCCCGGTTCCCCAAGATGACTGCTACCGCACATATGTTTTAACACGCTGTACGCATCCAGCCTCGACGCGCATCACTTCTCGGGTTGGGTGGGGATACCTATAAATGGGCACGACGGGAAACCAGGATGGGAAGAAGGGAAAATGGGAGACCGAAGGGGTTTTACTCCGGTCCTTCAGTTCCCAAGGGAGGTGCCAAGGGATGACTTGGGGAGTTAAAGCGGTCAGAGACGCACTAGGCACTCTGACCTATCCCGCTTGTGGTCCATCTAAATACATAAATAACTATAACTTTTATTTGAAGCACTTTCCCTGGAAAATAGATTTTTTGGCGGGTGCTGGGGGAAACAGCAGCGTTATACTTTCCTCTAAAATTCCAAATTTGAAGAAAATCGGTTAACCGGAAGTGCGATTTCCTGAATACCTAGATTTCCCTGTTTTTTTTTTGTTTTTTTTTGTGGTTTCCTCGAAAACGGCTTCAACTATTTTCTTTAAACTTGTTATATAGCCTAATCTTAAAAAGTGCTACAACTTTTCTCGATAATTTATTTAAGAGGTGTTCTCGGGGAGGTGGGAAGTTAGGTTCTCTTCTTAAATGTTATTTCAATATATTAGACCATTCTTTCGTCTGTATAATATTAATATGAATTTAATATATTTTCAAAATTCCATATTTGAGGCAAATCGGTTTCCGGGAAGTCCGATTTTTATATTTTATCATTTGGATGCAAATACATATATACATTTCTTGTAAATATATACATTAGTATGTAAATTGCAGTAAGAGAAAGTGTCTGGGTGTTTTACAACAGATTTTTATTTCATTTTAACGTTTTTCTTTAAATGACGATTGATGCGCTACCGCTTCTGAGTCCAAACGCGTTACCAGCTGCTATGTCCAATCAAAATTAGTCTATCCAATGTCTAAATTATGGTCTAAACTCTCCTATTTCTATTAACCAGAATGTTTTCCAAATTTTAAGTTTTCATTAAGGTAAATTTAACTATTAAATTAATAATAATAAATAATTAGATAGATTAAATCCTTAAAAACTGGGCAGTCTTTTTATTACACTTTCTAGAAACAAATTCTTAATATTAAAATTTGAAAAGCTCCTAAAACGAGTTTAAACAGTAGCAAGATTTCAAAATTTTCAACAAATACGTTAAATATGAAACTTTTTAAGATAAATATTTTATTATAGATATAATAATTCCTTTTCATCTTCTAACAATCCGAAATGGTTGGATTTAAAAACGATTTTGAGTTTTCCTTCTTCAAATAAATTAAAAAAAAAAAAATGAAATTTAAACCACTGTCTTCGATTTATTGTTCATTCAAACAGGTCTCCAGGTGTGGCGGTCTGGGGGAGATAATGAACGTAGTGTAGGATACAGAAATAGCCACTGTATGTCTCAGAAAGAAGCAAGAGATATATCTACACGTTAAAGAAGAAACACTAGATAAAAGATTGCTCCCAGTTTCTGATAAGATATGCTGGCCGATCAACCACCAAGGCACGCCTCCAATCATTAGGTATTTATCAGATTTATGATGTTTTGTATATATTAATATATATAGATATATATAATTTAGAGAGAGAGAGAGTGTGAAGGAGTGAGATTTTATTTTTTATTAATTTTTAATAACATTAATCAATCATTTAATTAGAAAATATTATTGAAATTTCTGCTCGGAACGTTTTTAAATTACTAACTCTTTATATAAATGTTGTAGATACAATGAAATTTGATTGTGTGTGGGTGATGGAGTGATTTGTGTGTGTTTGTGTCTGTGAGAGTGAGAAAGAAATTTCTAAAAGCTGTAACTGATAAATTATTTACAACCTGCTCTGTCAGAATGTACTGTAACATGTCGGAGAGAGCGTATTTGTTTTAGCAAGGTCACACCAAAGTGTGCGTGTGTGTGTGTGTGCGTGTTTGTCTGAACGTGTGTGATATTCATGAGACAAAGTGGGCATTGGGCTGAGGACTTGATAACTAACTACTCTGTGTTCCCCCTCTACCGGTAGTCTACAGCTAGACACATTTGTTACATTTTAAGAGCTCTTCAAATATTTTTATCTCTATTATATAATTTAAAACAAAAAAAAAACTGTAATGCTTTCTCTGGTAGCAATAAGAGAAAATAAAAAAAAATATATAAAAAGAAAACAGAAATAAAACATAAATTAATATATTAAGTACAACAAATATGAAAAAAAAAAAGGAACAACCTTTATTAGAACTTTTTTTCCTTATCCTCTTTTTCAATTTAAAAATAGGATGAGGAAATGAATGATTAATTTCATTAGAGCATTTCCGGCAATTAATGTTATATTTACGATGAACTAATAACAACCGGGGACATGTTAGTGACAATGATTCAAAAGTTGAGACAATATTCTTAGAGACATTTGCATAATTTTTTTTTTTTTCAATTCTCACTCACTGCTTGCTGGTAAATAAAGATTTATTACCGGAAATACATATTCTGAGGTCTCTTGAGAACGAAAAATATGTTTTTTGGCGCATGGTTTGTATGTGCCTATGTGTGAGTTTGAACAATAATATGTCAAAAATGGTCCATTCTTAGGAAGATTAAACTTGATATTCCATTTTGGTGCTATTCTGCCACCGCATCAATGACCAAGGTTTTTGGTTAAAATTCATCAACCGGAAGCTCAATTTTAATCAGTTATTTTTCTCAGCTTTTCTAGAAAAATTCCGACGTTTCCGTAAAAACTTCGTACATTGAAATGCCTATCATTTTTATTTGAAAGATTTGTCCAGGAAAATTGTTTGTTTCTTTAAGGCGTGTCTGGTGGACCAGCACCGTTAAACTTTCCTCTAACTCAGGGGGGTACCAAGTTTTTAGAAAAGTCCAGGCGCAAAGAAGAATTTTAATGGGCCTTGAATGTGCCAGGCTTTTTTTTTTCTCGAGAAAATTGATAAAAATATACATAATGAATTTATTAATTGCAGTGTTCAAAATGGCTTTATTTAATATAAAGGTAAATCCAATGGAAAATTTAATTATCAATAAAAATTAATTATACAATCGTATTTATTTTTCTTTAAAAAATCAATGAAGTTGCAAAATTTAAAAAATTCATTCTTTTTAAAGAATAATAATAAAAAAAAAAAAAAATCATAATAAAACAATTAATTTGGGGCCAAATATATTTGGATCATTTGCTTAAATTTATAAGAAAATAGTTTGAAGCAACAACTGACAGTTTTGTTGCGAACATTAGAGTACAATAGTAAGTAAGATAATGCTAGTTCAGCGAAGGGATTAGCTCAGTGGTACCGTGCTGGACTAACAACGCGGAGGTCACAGGTTCGAGTCCAGCTGCTGCCCTTAGATTTTTTTTCTTCCTAGGAGCCTCTTACAGCTCACTGTCCGGTGATAGACAGTGTTGTTGTCTGTCTGAATACTGTCCAGTCGCAGTGGCAGTGCACTGACAAGGCACGATCTTTGGGGTAGCTGTATGGGCCCAGAAGGGCTTTAGTATTTATTATTTATTATTTATTTTGCATTGTACAATAAATAGTACATAACAGGAGTTTGGTAGACATGTTCTTATTTATGTCTTTAAACAATTCCAAAAGTTTCATTCAAATAAAAATATTAATTTCAAATACAAATACAGACTGAGAAAGAAAAAAAACATAAAAGAAAAACTTTTGTTTATAAAAACTAAATTTGTATGCATATAAGAAGAGTAAAATGCTTAATATGGTGAAGAACAAAATAAACATCACTGACCACCTTATGTAATATAAGTCCATGAGAACTAAAGATGCTCAACACTATAACACTTCTCTGAACTTTATTACGTTAACAATAAAAAAATAAATATTATTGAGTTGCATTACATTCATTGGATTTAGAATAACTGCCATATTAGGCGGATAACTAATTAAATATTTTTTTCTAAAATTTAAATAAAATGGACATTCAATAAAAATATGTGACAAATCATTAACCACACTACCGCACAATGGGCAACCATCATCAGTACTCCATATGTGTGTAGTTTTCTTATAGTAGATTCTTATTTGTTTAGAGGGCGAAACTTTTAGCTGGCTGACAATTCTTATTCTATCGAAATACTTATTAAACATAAGATACCTTTGGGCGTGATTTTTCAAATATATATTTTTATAAAGAATGTTATATGTTGATACCATAACCCTATCCACGTCCGCCTGGTACAGCAAATCTTTATATTTATTTATTAATTTTCTTTTTTGTTTCAAAACCAAAATTGGATCCTGCTCTTTCCAAAGCCCTTCACAGCCCATCTTTACAAACAGTTCCCTTACTTGAGAGGCCCAATTAAACTTTATATTAGGCGCGTTATTATCCATTGTTACCAACTTTTTAAAACAAATTTTGGGAAGTCTGTTATCACACATAAGTAGAACTTTGACCCACCAGTTTATGACTAATTTAAAAACCTGTAATTCCAACTTACTTCTTCCCGTCTCGAGT
>JAAEAF010012019.1:0-19294 GCA_011037195.1 Triatoma infestans | reverse complement strand
AAGTTGTGTGAGTGTTTCACTCCAAATTTTTTGAAACACTGTTTAATACAAAAGTACATACAGTGGAGTTGATCCAGTCTACTATTTCAAGTAGAAGTACAGAGAACAAAAAAAAATACATTAATAGCTATTTAAGTGAGGGAATAATATTAACGGAGCATATACAGAATTATAATAGAAAGTAACAAAAATGTTGAACAACTTGTTTGAACTACAGCATTAAGATAATATTTTTTTAAATTTTAATGAATTAATAGTAAATAAATGTAAATTAAGTGGTTTATTAAATTAAAGAAATTTCATTGTTTTAATAAAAAGAGATGGTAAATTTAAGCCCTGTAATTCTGGAACAAACTATAACCTTAAAGAGTCAAAAAGTGGACATTTTACATAGAAAGCGCTTCAAATTAAAATGCAAATCAGAAGTTACATAACCTTGAACAGTACTATCAGTTTCAAAAAAATCAAAATAATAAAGATTGAAACCAAATGTAAACCACTGACTTATCTCAGCGTTCCGTAGATAAGGCTGATAATTATTAAGTTTGATAGAAATATTACTAGCAATTTCTTTGAGTGTTTCTAATTAAAACACCATCCATTTCAAATTCCTTTAATTCGTTAACTAATTGCGTCTACTAATTATATTTCAGGTCAGAAACTAAAAAAGCCAAAAATGGCATAATCGAAAAGAAAATGTTACTGGCGTAACCAGAGATATCCAAAACTAAAATCTCACCTTAGAGGCGGTGCCCGATTTAAATGAGATTTATTTGCTTTTTCTGACTAAAAACTTTGCAATTGCACGCTGAGCTGGGGCCTTCCGTTTCTTTTTTATCCTCGTAGGCAGCAAAGAGTTATCGGTATCGTACAGTTCCTGGTCGTCCTCATATGGAGTGATTCACGTCGTGAGTGATTCCACTAGGAGGTTTCTTAATTGGGTCTTTAGTAGATCTTCAGTACATCTAACCACCTTGAGCCGATCATTCTCGTTCTTTTTCATCATAACAAGCCCATTTTTATGCCAAACGGAATCTAGCAATCCCTATTTCTTCAAGTCTCTGACCAGCTTAATAGTTTATAATTAAATGAACACAGCAATCCATTGGTCTTTCCAATTAGGATTAGTTGTCCAATAGTTTCCTATTAGGATCATCCAAAAAAAATTTTGTCTTTGTTCTTTTTTGACATTTACAATAAATTTAGTTTTTACAGATATGTGTAAACATTTAACTATAATGGAAAGGAGATTTATTTGACCTAACTTTCGACGATAAATATATTCCACTATATTATTACTCAATTCCACGTCAACCCTGTTTGAAATTTCTTTAATTACAAGAGATTTTCACTTTCACTGACAGAAAAATTATCTATCTTGATGATATTTTGATGTGAAAGGAGGGAACAGGAAGAAATTTCTTCCTTTGATTAAAATCATAACTTGTTCTTTCAAATTATTGTTTTCAGTAATTAACGATGATATTTTCAGAGGTATATTCCGTGGTAGCCTGCTTCTTTTTGTGGTCATCGACCGGTTACGGGCGATGGCCCATCATCAGGATGTTTTTGTCAAAACAGTGTGATAACATAGACTTGCCCAAAACAAATTTAATTGATGTATTGGTTTTAAAAATGTTTTTATGACCTAACTAGGTTAAGAGGGGGGTTCGTTGATACCTGAGTGGGTAAACACATGTTGTTTTTCAGTCTTTAAAAGGCATATTGTACCTTTTAAAAATGGAAAATCCAACAAGTGGGGATGTGTAACTTACACTACTTTTTTGAAGGAGATTTACTTTGATAATTAATTACCCATATTATCTCACTATTTTATTTATTAATTTATAATAGAGCGAAAAAACACTGTGACAGCCGTGGACTACTGTGGAACAGTTACTGACAAGAAATGATAAAATACAATCAGAATGATCACAAGATAGTACAGATAAATAAATATATTGTTGAACAATTAATCTATATAAGCAATTTATTTGATAATCATGTATTCCATTCCACATTTTACCTTTCATAATTCACATACACCATTCACGCTCGCAAATAAACTTAAAAGATGGGTTCTTTGTAGGCTTAAATATAACAAGTATAAACGGGCTTAAATATACACTTTAATAAATATATCATTGAAAAACTATATAAGTATGCTATCCGACCTTAATGTGGCGTACACTCCACAATTAACATTTGTTTTAGCTAGGTTATTAGAAAACGAATCTATTTATAAAAACAATTTTCATATTACGCATATGTTATATAAAAAAAAGAAAGTGAACTAAAACTCATCAAAAAATGTATGAGAAGACTCCGGGCACCAATGACCTTAGGTGTTGACGCGCCTTAAATTAAAAAAAAAAAACACAAATCATCAAGAAATGAAATTAAATTATGTTGTTGTGTCTTTTAAGAAATAAAAACACGTTAACACTTTTAATTAAATAACTTTAATATTTATTACCAAATACACACTAAACATTAGCTAATACTTTTACTTATTATTTTTTGTTTTAATATATTCCGTTTTTAACACGTGTACACTTTGTATCACATAAAAACACCTATATCTTTTTTTAACCTTCCTTCTCTCTAGAGCCATCGATTCAGCCTACTGTATTTTATCGATCCAGCCGGCTCCCCACACTACTCTCCCCTCAGTGACAATGTTACGAGTCTTGTAGGCGTTTTGGGAAACGTACTTTTCTTCCACAGCGTGTCACCGTTGGTAGTGTTGTTGTAGAGGTTGGTTGTTGGTGATGTTGTTGTTTCTGGTTCTGAGGCGCTGGAGGAGGTACACTGGTTGTAGCAGTTGGTGGATCGCTTTCGTCCGAGAGAAAGTATGCCGGTTTTAACCGATCTATAGATATGTTGATGTTTTTACCTTTTATTTGGAGGGTAAAGTACTTATCATTACGAAGAATGACTAAGTACGGTCCTTCATATGGCCTTTCGAGAGACGATTTAACTCTGTCTATTCTAACGAAAACGTGACTGGAAGTATTTAAGTCTTTATGAATAAACGGTTTCGTCACCGCCTTTAAGGTATTTTTTATTGGTTTAACAGTGTTCATTTGGTGTCGGAGTTGTGTCACAAAAACAGGCATATCAACGTCTAGATTGGTAGTAGTTGCCAGAAAATCTCCTGGTAAAGTTAAAGTTTTTCCATAAACTAACTCAGCTAGTGAGGCATTTGAGTCTTTGTGCAAGGCACAACGGAGACCTAACAATATTGTAGGTAAAATATCTGACCATCTCTTGTTTTCATGTGCACGAATGGCTGCTTTTAATGTCCTGTGGAACCTTTCGATTTTCCCATTTGATTGCGGATGGTAAGCCGTTGTGTGTTTTAATTTAGTTCCACAAATTTTCGTCAATGCTTGAAATAGTTCTGATTGAAATTGCCTTCCTTGATCTGAGACTATTTGTCTTGGAGCACCAAAGCGTGCAATCCAGCCTGCATAAAATGCCTTTGCTACCGTTTCAGCTCGTATGTCCTTCAAAGGTATTACTTCTGTCCAATTGGAAAAACGATCGATGGCTGTCAAGCAATGAAATCATCTGATGGTGCTAAGGGCCCTACCAGATCTATGTGGACCACTGCAAAACGTTCGTCAACTTGGGTGAATTGCCCAAGTTCCGACTTGGTATGCTTAGACACTTTACTCATCTGGCAAGCCTTACAAGCTTTTGACCAAATTCGAATATCTTTATTTATTCCTTTCCATATAATTTTGCTGGCAATCAACTTAACAGAAGCTTCTATTCCTGGATGAGCCATATTATGGTAATGCTTGAAAAGTGTATAACGATGTTCTTTTGGAATAAAAGGTCGAATAACGTTAGTTGAGACATCGCACCATAATGCTTTTCCTTGAGGGGTCGTATAAGTTTTGAATTGTAATGATGTATTATTGGCTCGAAGTTGCTGTAGCTCTTCATCATCTACTTGACTATTTGCGATTTCTTCGTAATCTATTGCCATCAGTTCCTCTACTCTTGATAGATGATCTGCAATGATATTTTCTGTTCCTTTTATATGGCGCAGATCAGTGGTGTATTGCGAAATATACTGTAGATGACGTAGCTGTCTCGGGGAAGCTTTCTCATTTTTTTGTTTAAACGCATAAATTAATGGTTTATGGTCTGTGGTTATTGAAAAATCACGACCTTCTAAGAGATGTTTAAATTGTTTCACAGAGAGATAAATTCCCAGAAGTTCTCGATCATAGGTACTGTAAGCTCTCTGAGTTTCATTAAGCTTTTTAGAGAAGAATGCTATTGGCTTCCATTGTCCTTCTTCGAATTGTTGAAGTACAGCTCCCACAGCAATATCAGATGCATCCGTGCTTAAATTTAGAGGTAAATCTGGATTAGGATATACCAATAATGTTGTATTTGCTAAATCTTTCTTACATTTTTCAAACATTTTAATAGCTTCTTCTGACCAAATTACCTTTCTTCGGTCTTTTTTCTTTGCTCCTTTCAAATAATCATGTAAAACAGCTTGTGTCTGTGCAGCATCTTTTAAATATCTTCGATAAAAATTAATAAGACCTAAAAAAGTACGAAGTTCTTGAATCGTCTCTGGCAATTTATACTCTAATATGGCTTGAACTCTATGAGACAATGGTTTTGAGCCATTTTTTGAAATGTTGTAACCTAAAAATTCTAGTTCTTCAACCCCCAACACAGATTTAGCAAGGTTGATTCTAAGCCCATATTCTTGAAGTCTGTCTAACACCAATTGAAGATGCACCATATGCTCCTGAGGTGTTGAAGATGCAATCAAAATGTCATCCAAGTAAGGAAAAATAAAATCCAACCCTTGAAAGACTTGATTGATGAATCTCTGAAATGTTGATGGGGCATTTCGTAATCCAAAATTCATAACGTTATATTCGAATAAGCCAAATGGGGTTATAATGGCTGTTTTTTCTTTATCTTTTTCTGCTACTGGTATCTGAAAATAGGCTTTATAAAGATCAATTTTAGAAAAAATAATCTTGTCTTTCAGAATATGGTGGAAATCTTCTATACGTGGCACAGGATAACGATCTGGAATGGTTTGTGCATTGAGTCTCCTATAATCCCCACAGGGTCTGAATGAGCCATCTTTTTTATTCACCACATGTAAAGGACTAGCCCATGGTGATTTTGAAGGCTGTATTATACCATTATTTAGCATAAATTGAAACTCTTGTTTTATCAATTTGAGTTTTTTTTGGTCTAACTGTCGAGCTTTTGAAAATACAGGCGGGCCTTCAGTTTTAATATGATGTTTCACATCATGTTTAATTTCACTTGGGACCAGTGAAGGAATAGTGATACTAGGGTAAGAAGATAACAGTTCTTTAAACTTTGAGTCCTTGCTGATTGGAGAAATTATTTCTGATTTCTTGATGGTTGCAACTTCACCTTGTATATAAAGTTTTGTTACACCATCTACTAGTTTTCGCTTATTCAGATCAATAACTAAATGGTAATTATTAAGAAAATCAGCTCCTAATATACCCTTATCTACTTTTGCTATAACAAATGGGTGCTGAAAATGACGACGAAGTCCTAAATCAATTGTCAAGACTTTCATCCCGTAAGTTGGTATTTCTGAATTATTAGCAGCATACAATTTGTAGAGACTACACTCAAGTTTATCAGTTTTACTGCATGGAATGATTGATATTTCCGCACCACTATCTACAAGAAATTTCAAACCTGTTTTTTTATCCCTTACAAATAAGCGATAATTGCGACCCCCTTGTATCTTATCAGCAACAGAGCTGGCCGCTACTTCTGCTGCTGCCGAGAGTTTTCCGAATTCCATTGACATGGTGCCACACATTTATCAGGTTTACATTTTTTCCCAAATTTAAAATGGTAGAAACAGTATTTACCTTTGGGATCGAATCGTTTTTTATAACGATCGCCGCTAGTGCTTCTTCCACGACTTCGGCTTCTTGATCTTCCTTGACTAGTTGTAAGGGCTTCAATTCGTTTCTCCAAATTGGCGATTTTATCGAGAAGTTTAGTCTGAGAATTAGCTGTCCTATTAATAGAGTAAGTTTCCATCCGTGGGTTCATTTCCAATATTTTATCTGCCATTTCAGCGAGTTTATCAAGATTTTCTTCACTAATTAACAAAATATTTTTCACTACGTCGGGCATTTTCTCCATCCATAATGTTTTAAGCACTTTTTCTGTGATATCTTCACCTGCTAATGACTTCATTTTTCTTAAAAATTGGCTTGGTTTTTGATCACCTAGTTCGAATGTCGTAACCAATCTTTTAATTCGTTTATCCTCACTTTCTTTAAATATGTTTAATAGACGTTCTTTCGCAGCCGTGTATTTGTCCCGTCTTTCAGATTTAATTATATCCCATATATTTTCAACGAATTTAGGTTCCAATTGAGAAACAAGATAATTAAATTTCGTCTCTTCTACAGTGATCTGATTTATATTAAACTGAGCCTCAACCTGATAAAACCAAATTTCTGGTTTTTCTACCCAGAAAGGAGGTACTTTAACACTCACCCTCTCAATTTCCCGTCGCTGTCCAACTTTTTCTTCTTTACTATCTTCCATTATTCTTTATTTTACAATCGCGAACTAAAAATCTCTATATATTTATAATTTATATTAATCACGTCGGGGTCACCAATTGTTGTGTCTTTTAAGAAATAAAAACACGTTAACACTTTTAATTAAATAACTTTAATATTTATTACCAAATACACACTAAACATTAGCTAATACTTTTACTTATTATTTTTTGTTTTAATATATTCCGTTTTTAACACGTGTACACTTTGTATCACATAAAAACACCTATATCTTTTTTTAACCTTCCTTCTCTCTAGAGCCATCGATTCAGCCTACTGTATTTTATCGATCCAGCCGGCTCCCCACAATGTATACAAATTTAAATTTATATTTTTTTATTTTAACCAAAATATAAATTTATATGTATTTCAACTACAAATCATCAAGAAATGAAATTAATTTATATATAAAATTTATTGTAACTAGAGTTCATCAAATGTAAATAATTATATTCATATCTATCAATACTTGTCATTCATCAACGAAACAATCATACATATATGTAATGTTTTTTAATTACTACTAAGGACTGCAAACTAATAAACTCATTCTCTTTCTCTCTCTCCTTTTATGAAGGCATAAGAAGACATCATAATCGCAAGCTTCAGCATCCTTAGCTAGCTTTTTAACGTCACCAGCGTGTGCAACATTAGCTATTTGTCATCATTATCGCTAGCTTTTAACGCCACTAGCTAGCTCTCAAAATCATCATCACTAGTTTTCTGCAACATTAGCTAGTTTTCATCTACTTCGCTAGCTTCAACAAACTCAGTCTTAGCGACTTTTTAGTTTCTTCGAACGGCGAAAGCAAGGCGACGAAACTATCTCCACAGCTACTTTTTACTAGTACATGCGTACACGGGCGTCATTTAGTTGCCATCTAGCTCACCCATCTCACTTGTCTGTCTGCACTCGCCATTTATATATAGGTTATAATATCTTTATTTAAATTGTCTGTAATTATTATCAGTTAAAAATGGATGAAGACATTGATAATGGGTTATTGATGCATGACTGTGTGTAATGACTGGACTCAGAATCCCAAGTAGCTCATCAACGATGTAGTGTTCTTGCGAAAATATCCAAAGAATTTCTCAGGATAACATCGTAGATCTTCAAACATCAGAGCAAATTTCCTTTAATTAGTCTTACAGAGTTTAGAGGGAGAACCCAATGCTTCTTTTTCCTTAGATTTTTCTGCGTTGAATCAAGAGAGAACATACCACAGCTGTCTCCGTTAAATCTATTTTTAACAATTGCTTATATACTGCTGTTCTTTATATATTTTATTTATTTATTCCAAAACTAGCGTTTTCCTGATATCAGTTTCAAAACTTGCCTTCTCCGTATTATAATTATTACTTATAGCATATTGTATGAGCAATATTTAAAAAAATCTTTACTGACGAAATCCTGAAAAAGCAGTTAATCATAGTTTTGGTAAAAAACAGATGTAAGAAAGTTTTTTTTATTTCTTGGAAAATTATGAAGTAGGCAGGTTTTGGATTCTTTTTTTTGATTGAGTTACTCGTGCCTAAAACAGATGCATAAAACATTGTTGTGAGACATATGATATGAACAAAAGAATTTTGTGATTGGTGAAACTGTAGCCCAATAGTAATATGTTCCTTTATAAGTGTTCTTTAAAACTCTTGTTACTGTTTCAAATATTCTCCACTATTTATGGGATCTGGGAAGGTAAAGAAGTGACATCTGCACCTTATATGGCTGCAGTGAGAGAGGAACTAGTTCATGGTTTCTACCTTTGCTCAGGAGCAATAATTGCTTCTGATTGGGTATTAAGTCATGCCTCTTGTTTACTTAAACTTAGAGGAAGAGTTGTGGTAGGTATAACATTATATATTTTCAAAATAATTAATAGGTTGTAAAAACCACTAACAATCGCCTAGGTCCGATAATATATCTTATAATTATTTTTCATTAATAATTTGAGTAAAAGAGTAGAATACCTACCCATTGTCCATTTTAGAGACTTTTTTTTCACGTTTCAATCTTTTCGAAATATAGTAATATTAAATATTGCAAGGGAAGATGATTGAATTCACATTTGAAGTTATGAATAATATCTAATTTGGGCATACAGATATGCGAATGTGTGGAACGTAATATTAAATTTAAATTAGATATTTTTGGGCGATATCAAATCTGGAAAATTTAAATAATTTAACATTGTTGACCAAGTTTTTCAAAATCTTTTTTGTTTTATTTAGCAAGTTTTCCCAAACATTTCATTTCAAAAGAATTAATACAAAATTAAGAAGAATTACTAGAAATTATCCATTATCTAAATTCAATATGCAGATCTTTGACAATGACCACTTTAATTGGATGCAATTAGAAAATTTAGAAATGCATATTACTGCTCTGTAATAAAATCCAATTTGGGCATATGCGAATCGTAATCGATTGTTACAGAATGAAGAAACAGAATAGCAGATTGAAAACACAATATTATGAAATAGCATGCCGGATACTTTTTTTTTGTCAAAAAATTAACAATCTCAATGTTAACAATTTACTCTCACTAAATTTTGCGAAAATCTTTCTGTCTTGTTAAATATTCTAATATAGAGACATCCAGGGTGCTCTAAGGGTTCGAATCCAGCCGTGCTTCCCTTATTTTCTCTTCCTAGGAGCCCCTACAGCTCACTGTCCGGTGATGGACAGTGTTGTCTGTAACGGGAGAACACTCTCCGGAGGGCGGCAGTGCACTGAGAAGGCTCCGGGCGCAATTGACCACAGATGTTGAGACGCCTTAAAATAAATAAATTTAAAAAAATATATATATATAGCCATATGTTTTTGATGTGGATTTTGCTGAAAAATAGAATCAAGTGGAATGTTTCACTTGTCTATATATATTTAAAAACGCTAAAGCAAGTGAAAAATATTAAGGATCAATACGACTTGAATGTTGTTCAAAATGAATGGAAGTAAATGTTTCAGAAAATAATAAGATAGTCTGTCTGTCTGTCTTTTAAACTAATTTTATGTTTGAAGATTAGATACCTGTTCCAAACATATATATTATTAGATCATGTTGATTTGAACACCTAGAAATAGGTTAAGACAGTAAAATTCGGAAGCTATTTATTATTTTGCAATCAACAACATACCAGCCCGACATAAATAATCTAGTATTTGGTGTCCTTCCTGAGGACCTGTCAACAAGACTTATAGCTATATGTATATTATATTTGAAAAGTTTTTCTTTGTCTCCTCCCCAACCAGCCAACATTTTTCTTGTATTAATATTTTACTTTCTCTTTTTGCTGGCAAGAGCAAATACTGCGATCGTGCTAAATTTTGGAAATTTAGTTTTCATAGGAAAAAAACTTTTTGAGGTCCCCTGAATCAGAAAAATTGGTTTTTAGAAAATAGTCTGTGTGCGTATGTGTGTCTATGTGAAGAGTGTTAGAACCTTAACAAGTTCGCAACGATAGTTAAAAACGAAAAATTGGCATGATATATTGCCAATATATTCTCTTATTCCAATTAGTACAATTCAACTGACAAATTGTCTATAAATGTTTACATGGGTTCGTCATAAAAAAAGATGCTAGTAGTTATACTTGTATACCTGAGCGGACTTGTGTACAGAGCCATCTATCTGTCCACTTTAAATAAAATCTGACAAAAAACACAAAGTCAATTTTCCCGAGAAAATGTTTCAATTCAAAGTTGTTCATGTGTGTGATGGTAAACAAAAATGGAAGAAAATCGCTGGAGCAGGTTTTGAGAAAATAGCGAAAAACATTCAATAAACTTGCACTGCCGTTTGATAGATTTTGGCCGAAATCTTCTTGTATGATGTGTTGGTAGCACCTAAACGGAATACGAAGGTTTGAGCTTCCTGCGACTTTTCGTCTTTAAGATATTCAGTTCCTTCAAATAGACACACAGACTATTCTCAACAAACACTTTTTTGCTTATCAGGCTTTTAACACATAAGTTTCCGGAAAAACTTGAGTAACAGGAAGTTGTGTGAGTAGCAGATTTTTTTTTTTTTTGAACTAGAAGCTACTTGTTTCGCATACATTTTAGAAAAGATATCGGTCTTTTACCAGTTGGCCACATTACTTTAAATTGTTTAAATACAGATTGTAAAAATAAGCTGTATGTAACTGAAAATATGTTAGAAAACTACATTATACATTGGTAGAAATTTTTATTATATCTCTTGTAGGCTTGAAGTAAATATATGTGTTATGAATATAACATGAAATAAATTTTGTCATTCTTAGTCGGATAAAAATGGAAAATTTAACAGGTGGATTGAAGCTGAACTTTAACAGAGATTTATTTTTGTTGAATTGATTTATAGGTAATGGTTGCTACTATAAACGTAGAGTTTCCAAATGTAACGTCAGATATTAAAGATGTGATACTGCATGAAAAATACAACCCTGTGGCAGATGTTAAGAATATTGCGTTGGTTCAGGTAGGCAAGTTACCTATAATTCATAAACTTTATCAAGGTTTGCAGTAGTGTTTTAGTAATGCCCTAGAGTACGGTAGTTGTTATGTGCACGTGTGGTATGGAGGCGTCGTATTGAGAGAAAATCCGCTGGAATGGTGCTGGAAGATATTCAACTCTTGTCCGATCATGGTGATCGATACGATACGGCCGACGCCAAGAGCTACTATGGAGACTTTGTTGGGAATCCGACAGCTCTTTGTGGAGATGGAAAAACCTGGCAATTGAAGCCTGTTATAGTATACAGGCAGGTTTTTGGCAGGTAAAGCGATATGGTCATTCTACCACGCGATGTGGTCATCGCGAGATGCTTATAAGGTTCCTATTACAGGTTTACCTTCTGCTAGAATGTTGAAGATTTGAAGGTTTTTACAGAACTTACCTCTAGCAAGTACGATATCGTAGGCATAGTTCTGCCATGAGATACCGCGAACCATCAGATTGCAGAGAAGCTCATTAACCACCAGGCTTCAGATTAGTGATGAAATCTCCTCCCTGAGGCCAGTCTTTGGTTATGTCTTTGATCGTCAATTAAGGTCTCACTGGACCTTTAAGACCTCTACTGTTCTTGTGGACTGCATTGCATTTATTCATCTCACCATAGTGTTGTCAATTCTCCTATTATGGAGGACGCCCTTCTGACACCCCTGCTGTTACAGGCATTATTGAATGCTTCTCATCTATTTCTTTTACATCAAGAGTCCTCTAGATCACATCCTCAGCTGTTATGGCGAAATTTGCGGATCTTCCCATCCGGTAAATATGCTGGTTTGGTACAAACTCATGCTCTCCAGTACCTCTGTATTGATATAATTATCTATGGTCTTCTCCATTGTCTAAAGACGAGAAGACGTAAGGCAGAAAGTTTTTCGGTAGAATGACATCTCTCTTCCCTATCTACGCCATATCACTATTCTAGTGGTTCTGCAGAGAGTCAGTATACACCACAATGGCAAACTGATTTGAGATATTCTAACCAGAGATGTGAAAGAAATTAGTTTTAGCTCTTTCGTAGTGGATCAAGGAGTCCACTGCAGGTGACTTTAAGGCTGGAATTTGTTTATCGCACAGATTCAGACGTATAGTGGTTTTAAAAATGGAAACCCCCCGTCAGTCCTACGTGGTCTGCTGAGTCCCTGCCCCTCAACCTCATCGACCGATAGTGAACTGCCGGAATATGTTTCCAGAAAGAGCTCTTTGCTCTAACTGCGTTGCTCTGAGGTTTCTTGAGTGACATTGTTACTCTCGTTCTAGCCCAACCATCGCCTTGTATAATCATTAGGCCGCAGGCGGAGTGCAAAAAAAAAAAAAATTACCATCGTGAAAAAAATACTACGAAAACACTTGAGTTTCCAGGTTGGCTCCATTAGCTGAAGAGGCTAATTGCAACATGGGCGAATTGTCGGTTTCTAGCAGACCACTGACGTTGTGTCAAGCGTTGTTTAAGAAAATGGCCGCGGAAACCTCAAAGATCAAAACCATAGTATTTAGTAGTGTTTTCGGAAATTGGTATATAAATATTGCATTGTTTACAAAGATTTACAATACAATACAATCATGCGAGTGCTTCGCACATCGATTTTTGTTACAGATTGTAGGAGGAAATCATCTCATTGTCCATATTTATTAAGTCCAGTTTTGTATCACAATTTCTAGTAAAATAAATGAAACAATTCTTTTAAGCAGACGATGTCAAACCTCGTAAGCGATGTAGCAATTCCAGCAAAATTACCTACTAAGGAGTGGGGTTCATATACTGGGTGTACGCTTACTGGTTATGGAATTAGATCTTACTTTACTATGTACTCACATAAGAGAAATATGTCTTATGGAATTCTGCATCAAGGTTCAGTGTCCTCTCCCACCTACAAAGATGAGTGTGGATGTCTTGAAAAAAATGTATTCAATGAGTGAGTAAAATAGCAATCTTTTATTTTATTCTGTTATATTTTTACTTTAGGTGATCGGCTCTAAGGATCTTCTTTAAACTTTGTATACCATCAACATACATAGCTATCTTTTTATTTGAAACATTTCCCCCGGGAAAACTAATTTTTTGGGGTTTTATGGTAACAGCAAATTTAAGCTTCCCTCTAAAGTACAACTCCAATTCAATATAAGATTCTACCACTTATATAATTTAATAAACATTCGCAAATTTTAAGAAGAATTGGAAGTACAACTTTACAGAGATTTCAAATATTACTGAGAGTTGGTCTATGTTATTGGCGCGCTCTTCACTTCGCTACCTGCTCGGGTTGGCAGGTCGCTGTACTTATCTATCATCACCTCTATATTTAGGTCAGGACAAATGAACAAGATTTGAAGTTGTAAAGGAAATTTGTTATATCTATATATATATAATTGTATTAATTAAAGAGATTTAGAGAAAACCGTGTGAGTGTTTCGCATTAGATATTTGTTACTTTCTCTACTGCTGTTACAATTAGGATCGTGAATACTTTTTGAAATTGAATTTTCACCAGAAATAGATGTATTGAAATCTCCAGGGACAGAAACAATGGCTTTTAGAAAATGGTAGAGCTGTTAGATCATGCACCGACCACATATTTTTATTAAAGCAAGTGTTAGAAAAGTGCTACGCAAGAATTTAAAACGATAAAAGGGCTTCTTCAAGGGTGCAGGTTATTTCCAACGCTGTTCAAAATATATTTAGATGTAAGCTCAGAGATTAGTCCCGGAGATTTGGTAAGATGTGCCTCCAAATCGACGAAAATCCTTCATTCATGTTTTTGCAGACGACCAGGTCCGTCATCGCCCAGGGTACTGAAGATATGATATTCATGTTTAGGCAACTGGTGCATGAAATGGATAATAGGTTTAGCAATAAATCTCCAAAAAGCGAGCATATGTCGACCGACAGAGAACCCCTTGTATTGGACGATGATAGAGGAAAAAAAGTAGAAGTAAAAAATGTTGATAGCTTCAAACATTTGGGATCTGTCATCGAAGTAAACGGCTCCTCGAGAAGTGATATAAGGAAAAGAGTAAGTGAGGGCCGTCGAGCCACCAACATGCTCACTTCTGTACTATGGCGCAATAGCAATCTGAAAATACGAAAAAGCAAATTTATAGATAGTGCGAAGCATTATGTTGTATGGGTGCGAAATTTGGATCATATGTAGTAATGAGCAAAAGAAGCTGAAGGCAGCTGAAATGGATTATCTACGTCGATCTGCTAGGAAGTCTCTTTTTAGAAAATATAAGGAACGAAACTATTAGGGAAATAATGGAGGTGAAGGATATTTTGGATACAATAAGAGAAAGGAGGCTACAATGGTTTGGCCGTGTCAAAAGGATAGAGGATCGAAGACTGCAAAAAAAAGTTTTAAAATGGACGCCGAATGGAAGAAGAAAGAGAGGGAGGCAGAACCTGTGTTGGGCAGATACAGTTAATGAATGGCTGGCTGAGGATTAGCTAAGGAAGATGCTATTGATAGAGACCTGTGGAGAAATGCAGGTCGAATTTTTATTTTAAAAAAATATTTGCTGGGAAATAACCTCATTATGGGGAAATTAAAAAAAAAGAAAGAAAAGAAAATGGTCTGAGTGCGTGTGGGTATATGTGAGAGTGAGTATGTATATACGTAAACAGAATAGTTCAAAAATCAAAGTGCACAGGAAGCTGAAACTTAACCCAATGAAACTTGAAACAATGAAACAGAATTCATTGTCATTCTGTTTAGATATCACAGGAGTTATCTGTCAAAATTCCTTAACCAATTGTACCTGTTTACGGAACGCGTTTTGCTTATTACGTCGTACCTGTCGACTAACACGTTTGTTGAAATATTTTTTTTTTTTTTTAATCCATTTCAGGTTGTAAGGTACGCATCCGGCTTTACTCTAAATTACTACTACCACCACCATATAAATGGGTAGACATAATGTTAATGAGAATTATATGCTAGAAATTCCTAGTTAATTTGATAAGTAATTGCCCAAAGACCTGTTACTCCTAGACCTCACTTCTGTTTACTTTCTTCCGAGAAAATTTGTTTACAGAGTTCTAAGGAAGGGATATGACGCTACCGTTTATAGTGCCTTGCACAGTGACCCGGTCTTCCAGCTGTTCAATATAAAAGGTCATTAAATGTAAAGGTCATTAAAAATCAGATGCTTTTAGAAAATTTATCATTTAGATGTTCTTATAAGAGTGCTTAATGTTTTTTGAGTGTTTCAAACTAGATTATTTGATTTTTGGTGTCAACTGAGTGTAGCAATCATTTAAGACGAGAAATACCTTGGTAGATATTTGTAAAATGTGAAATGTTTTTGTTAAATTGAATAAAATTAAAAATTACATAGCCTTGGCCACTCATATACTAATACACATTATACAATTAAGTTGCGGCGATTCTGCAATTTGTAACAGCAAATGCAAACGGAAGATTACGACAGGTTTTTGTGCCATAATTCAAAACCTCTATAAGCAAATTCAAATTTTAATTCGACAATTTCATAATTGTCTTAAATAAAAATCCAAATCTAACCTTCAGTAAGTATAATGTTTATTGTGTATAATGTAATAAGTGGTGTGTGTGTTTGTGTGTGTGTATTCATAGAATATCTCAAAAACGAATTGTTGCAGTAAGCTGAAACTTAGGATTCCACTAAGTCGCTCACGACCACCGCTTCAGATTTCTGCTAAAATCCATGTGACTTTACTGAATGGTTATTTCAGTTTTTCTTGATTTTCTCGAAAGCGGCTCCATCGATTTTCTTTAAACTTTGTATACTATCTGCACTCAAAAATACCTACCACTTTTATTTGAAATATTTTCCAAGGAAAATTGAATCTGGAGTTACAGTAGCGTTATGCTTTCCTCTAAAGTACTATTTCAGTATAATACATGCTTTTATCACCTATATAATATTAGAACACATTAGAAACATTGATAGAATTCCAAGCTTAGAGAAAATCAGAAAAGCGGAATGTGATTTTAGAGAATAGTTTTCGAGTTTTTTTGGAATTTTTTCATTAAACTTGGAATGCATGCTGGATAGATAGAAACATGTCACTTTCATTTGATTCATTTTTCTGAACAAATTATTTTGGACAGTTGTGCGGAATTTCGTGGCTTTAATTTCAAATGTTATATGTGGTTGGTTCAGTGTTTTAGAGCGCTGTTCTACTGTGCCACTTCTTCGCCAATCACTTCTTTTCCTATCAAGGATAGTAGATTGGTACTTATCTCCCCGCCCCACCGTAATAAAAAGGAGTTTATAGAGATAATCACCACTTTTTATCGTATTCAGCCGACACAAAACATGAATTTGAAAGAATACGCAATTTCGAAAATTTGGCTCTATCGCAATACTTCCTGTTACTGGGAGTAAGAAAAAGAAAATTAAATACATATGAAAAAAATCTTGTATGCAACACATTGAATTCGGCAGGGCAAGATCTGCCTGGAAAATTATAACCAACGGAGATCGGAGGCCTGCATCGGTTTGAGTAAGAACAAGTTCCGCGTTCTTACACGTTTCCTCACGGGCCATTGTCGACTCAGAGGACACCTGACGAAGCTGGGTTTGGAAAGTGACAGTTCATGCAGACTCTGTGCGGAGTTGGAGGAAACTCCATTACATCTCCTAACGGACTGCGAGGCTGCCATTCAGAGAAGATTTAATAACCTGGGTAGTTATCAGGTGGAGGAGCGGGATATACCCTCCCTAGAGTCCGTCAGGTCTTAACCTGATGGAGGTTCTGTAAAACGGATGTTCATTTGGGTTCTGCTCAGGTGCTGTGGGCAAGCCCACGGCACCCAGGGGGCATAGCACAATATATCGGCACGTCGCAGTGCATTTGCCCCCCTCTTTAAAAAAAAATGCACATTCAAACTCTTTCTCTTGATCCGTATAGTAAATACTGTTATAAAATTCCTTTAAACTTGAAATATTACTCATTTGCCTAAACAAAAATTTGGAGGACGTGGGGCTACGTTATACCTACCTGCCTTTGGTAGGTATAACGTAGTGATAACATTGTAGTCACTGAAAAACGCAAATAACTGATTTTTGCAATTTGATAACGAAATCTTCAGAAATCCATAAAATCACTTTTTCCTGGAACAAAATTGTTCAAATAAAGCTGACAGTATATTTCTCTGAATTAGCATTCCAAGTATACAGCCCTTTTCGGGAAAGTTCCGAAAATTTATTCTATAAAATTGAACTTCCGGTTCCGACTTTTGCTCCAATTTTCTTCGGAATTCTTGCAATGCTTCCAATTTACCATAATATTTGATTCTTTAGAGAAATGCTTAACCTTACTAGTACCCCAGAGCACCCGCAAAAAAAAGAATAATTTTCCCCTGAAAGTGATATGTATTTATGGTGTAGATGGCAAAACCAAGTTTAAAGAAAATTGTTGGACCCATTTTCGAGGAAATTGCACACAAAAAAAAAAAATCAGTTACGACACATTACCAAGAGATGGATGTTCATGATAACGTTACTATCAGATGCCTAAATGGAATGAGTTTGAGCTATCTGTGATTTTTTGTTTTTGAGATATTTGTTTAAACACCCAGAATATAATACTAACACGCTTACAGAATATTAGATGCAATGAAAGCATTAGTCGCAATTTGACGAAAATAGATTAAATGGAAGTGAGACTTCTTACATATTGACGCGTTCCAAAGTTCTTTAAACTTGGAAACTAACTGTACAGTTAGTTGGGGCCGTTGGTATCCTTTCTACGGATCTACATTAAAAACACAAAGAAAGAAACACGGAAAAAAATTATAAATATGTAGTGAAAAATTAAACAATTAAAGCATATAAGAGTAGAAGAATTAAGAATATTACTACACAAATGTAAAAATAAAAAATAATAAACAAAAACAAAAACTAGTATTAAAAAATTAAACAATGAACTACAAATAGAACACCAAAAGATTAAAATAAACATTAAATGAATAAATACAAGTTAAACAAAAATATAACATATATACATAAAATTGAATTAAAACATAACATAAAATTAAACATAAATAAACATTAAACATTTAAAATTAAAGAGAGAGCTATTTACATTGAGCAAGTGAATAAAAATGTAGAAGTTTAATGTCAATGGGCCATCTTTATAATTATTATTGTATTGATTGCAGTAAGAGAAAGTGGTGTTAGCGTTTCACTGTTGCACTGATTTCTACCATATGGCGCTTGCCTGTTGTTGATGTAACGTTAATTAAATAAATAAATATTAGCCTGTATGCACAGTAATTAATTAAAACTATTTATGTTGTCCATTGCAGTACCCAGAAAGGAGATTATGTCTGTAATTCGCAAGGTGATGGGAGAATATGTATAGGTGACTTTGGTGCACCACTAATCTGCCAAACAGATGAAGGTAAAGAAGAAATTGTTGCAGTGGCTCACAATTTTATGGCCTGTAAAGATTATAACGCTTTAGACGCTTATTGCAAGGATCACAAGTCATCGCCATGTGGCGCTGAACAATCTACAGATATTTACACTTACTTATATCCTTACCGAAAATGGATAATAAATAAAATTAGACAAAGATATAATATGTCAGTATCATACAGTTATGCTAATTGCTTGCCAATCACTTCAAAATTATTTTTTTGTTTGCTAATAAGCAGAATATTATACCATCTATAAAACTTAATATTATATACATTAATTGTATATATAGCATCCTCTAGTTCGGATTATTTAAGAGATTGTCAAGTATGTTATGTTTTTAAGAAAACATTGTTCATAATGTTGATAATAAAAAAGTTTTTTGATAATTTTTTAAATACAATTTTGTTCTTATTGTCAGTGCAATAGCCAAGTCATACTCATAAAGAGTTAAAAGAATCACACATTATCAAAGGAATCATGAAACAATTACAGCCATATAAACTATGCAAAATTCTTTCCGTTATTAGTCACAGTTGTTATAGTTTTTCAAGTAACTTTACAGCATTTTTTTCTAAAGTTAAATTTTTCTCTCGACTAAAGGGTACTTTTTCTCTCGATGCCGTACTTCTCGCAATCTGGCACTATTCTGTCCATTGAGAGCCCATCTACAAGGTTGTTATATTCGCAATCACTCAATCAGTTTTTCAATTCTGTGACGAAAGAGTCACGTTTTGATTGCCACTGTGAAAAAGAAGTTACTAGGTGAGTACTAAGTTCTTC
>JAAEAF010012018.1:0-32798 GCA_011037195.1 Triatoma infestans | reverse complement strand
TTTTTTTTGGTATTCTGAAAATCTCAAACAGGCAGCTAATACAAGCGACATAACATTGTAATCCAGAAAAAGGGCCAAGACCCATATAAATGTCATAAATTTCTAAGAATTACATTATTAAATCAGTTTTTTTTTTTTTTTTGAAAAAATTACAAATAAAAGTGATAAGCTAAGCATTCCAAATTTAAAGGGAATCTTTATAATCATTTTCGAGCAAATTCCAAGAAAACTCAAGAACTTATTCCTGTAAAGTCGTGTGTCCGTCCGGTTAACCAGTTTTCTGGCAATCAAAAATGCATATTGATTTTGTTTCTGACCGGTTTCGGATTTTCATCCATCGTCAGAGCAAGTTTATGTAGAGAGTTCACTTCAACGTAATGTTACTGTTTACACTCACACTTGTTGGTTTTATATATAATGGATGTGTTGATGGAGAGAATTGGTTTTGTTTGATGAATTTAAGAAAAAGACTTGGTTAACACTGGTTAACTGATATATTAATAAATAGACACAGACTGCCTGGACTTTACAATAGAGGAATGTTTAAGGTAGAGTGGTATGAGAATGACACGTAGCGATTGGATGTACTGAACTGATTTCAACTGTGTTTTATGGACTGTCCGTCGCTATATTTATACAGGCTTCTCCCACTCCAGTCCGAGAGAGTGGTTGAGATTCTCTTGCTCTCTTTGGTTGCTGTTTGTTCTCTTGCTGTTACATATATTTTGTGTGCAATGCAACCAACATATATATACAACCAACAAGTGTGAGTTGTAACAGAAACATTACATTGAAGTGAACTCACATTAAAGAGCACTCAAAAGAGAACCGTAGGTTCTTTTTATTATGGAGATACTGAAGAAATACTTTGTGGAGCAACCATACTTGGTCCACCAGGCAGGCACTCTAAAAAAATCAATTTTGCTGGAGTAATGTTCCAAATAAAAGTGATAGGCATTTCTCTGTATAGATAGAGCACTATGCTAACAGAAAAAATGTTGGAACCATTTTCTAAAAATAATCGCCAAAAAAACTGAAAAAAAAAAAACATTCAGGGAAATCCGCCACATTATCAGATGCGGGAATGTTAGTATCTAAACGGAATATCATATTCAAACTATTTGCAATTTTTCAAGTTTTGAGAAATATTTTGTTCACATACAAATCAAATTTGCCAAAGACATATTTTTTTTCATACACAGGAAATCTCAAAACATATATTTTTCAAAATTTTACAAGAATGCAATACTTCTTCTTACAGAATAAGAGAATGTAAGAAAGTAAAATAAAGTAATGCCTTTATTTACGGGCATGCTTCAAGTTCAACTATCGTTCACCTATGGCGGACGTGGTGGATAGCATGCATGTATGCCTTCCTATATTCATTTCTCAACTATATTCCTACATTAATACCCAATTATCCAAGGCCATAACCGATTCTCAAACGCTGTACCCCAACATCCCTCAGCCACTATGGCGCCCTTATTTTACTTACTTACTCATATTGATACTATAAATAAAATCCAGATCAAGAATAGATTACATTGTTGTTAGTGGTTATTGCACTGCGATTTGAAAGATCTATTGTGCTCCCTGGAACCTTCTCAGTGCACTGCTGGCCTCCAAGCAGTGTTCTATAGCTACATACAACACTGCTCACAGCGCCCACTCTAGCGGTCATGTCGCCCCGGACAAACAAAAAGACAAATTGCCGCCCCTTAAGAATATATATATATATATTTTTAAGCAAGTCTATGCATGTTCAAACACAAGCTGAAGCAACGCTCTGCTCGCGTGCTAATGTTTATTTTTTTCGGAGAAACTTTTAGCGAACGAAAAAATGGATATGTGAAATTTTCTATTAACTTAGAATTTAACATATTTTTCTTACACAAGCCAAAATGGCGCCCTTAAATTTTGGCGCCCCAGACAAATGTCCGGGTTGCCCACCCCTAGAGCGGGCGCTGCTGCTCATTACCGGACAGTGAGTTGAAGAGCCTTGTAGGAAGAGAAAATCTAAGGGCAGCATACTGAATTCGAACCCGGGGCCTCCGCGTTGCTAGTCCAGCAATGCGACTATCACTGAGCTAAATCCCTTCCTTCTCTCCGGCTTACGCCAATTAATTAGGGAGGGAGATCCTATATTTGTGTACTTTGTTTGTCCTTGTCAGTAAAGAGTAGAGTGTATGTAGTTTTAAGTGTAATTGAGTAGTGAAGGTGACGAAGTGCATGAAGTACCGAGCTGTGGTAACCCGTTGAGTCGTCGCTACTCCCCAAGTAACAACATGCAACAGATACCCGTTGCGGGCAGATCAAGAATAGACCCAGTACGAATGCAACGCATATCTCAGCTTGACGGTCCACAACACTATAACTACTCAACCATCTTGGCGCCTTTTATGTTGTATATAAATAATAAATATTATATAATTTCTTGAATACAATGGAACTATTATAATATGGACAATAGTCAAAATATTATGAACAATAGTTTTATTTAGAATATACGTGTATATATATATAAAAAAAGAATTACTGAAGTCTGTAGATAAAAGTTGATGTAGTGTAAGATGAAAAAAAAAAAAAATAATAAAAAAATAATATTCAATATTTACATATTCATGTATGTCAGTATGTGGTGGATATATTATGAAGAGTTTTGAAGCGTAATTGTTATGATGCTATAAAATTTATGTTGAAGAAAAATGGTGTATTTTTCACGGTAGATAAATTGTTATGTTTCTGTGTTGTTTTTTTTTTTTTTTAAATTAGTATTATGCAATATTTTTTGCTTCTTTTATATGGAAATTATTATAATCTTTTAGGTTTTATGATAACTTTTTTTTATTTTAAGTTAATCGTCAGAAAGTTCTATTACATGTTAACAGATTTTTTTTTTTTTTTCCTTTGTAGGCTTTCCATGGAGAATAATAAGCAATATATTAAATAAATATAAAGGATAAAAAAGTAAAGAAAATGTTAGGAGGGTGTCCTTCGATACTGGAATACTATACGGGGGGGGAAAACAAGGGATGGTATAAGGAGAACGCACGACTGGCAATTCTATCCAGTTAGTGGAGAGTCAGGAAGAAGATGTCCTAATGAACGAACACAGACAGTATGTATCTTCCCAAAGGGATGAGGGTTTAAAGTATTACCAGTTACACATACAACTAACTTAACTTTCACAATTCCACCGCCCCCACACATGTAGCGTTATCCATACTCAATTCAATATTTTAACACTATTCACTCAAAATTCTTCTTTTAAAAAGTCTTTTACTGTATTTTGTTTTAGATCTAGAATTACTACCGCACACACATATAGGAACACACAGTAAACAACATAAACAGATCTTTTTGTTCTTTAGAGAAGTTTGTCAACACACATTGTTCTTGTGGCCCCTCCCCGGGAAAGTAAAAACTCCCCGAGGAATGTTATTAGGAATGATATACTTACTTGATATGTTAGTTTCCTCTTTTCATATTTTCCCAAAGGACTTTTATCAAATTCTCTGGTAAACTTTACATGATAAAAATGATTATGAAATTTCGGGAGCCCCTTGTTGTATAAAAAATACCATGAAAAAAAAAAAAATTTACATATATAAAAATAATCAATGAAAAAAATGCCAAAAAACAAATAATTTATTTTTTTTTCTTTCAAATATTTTTACTTTATCTGACTTTTGTAAGAGAAAGTGTAGTGATCATGCTAAAATTTCGAATTAGAGATTTCATTGAAAATACAAGTTTTTTTGTAGATAGCCAATAAAAGTGTTTTTTTTTTAGAATCAGCGCAATAATTAAATAATTTAATCCTTTATCTTAGTAAAGTGTGAAGTGACAGATTTTTCTCTTAATCTACCTAAACTATTTTTTCTTTTTACGGAAAAAAAATGGTTTAATACAAATTATGAGTCTTCAGGCGTTGATCTAGTGGCTAGCGCACTCGCCTTTAGTGCAAGAATACGGGGGTTCGATTCCCATGATGGTAAAGTCGATGTTTTGCTCAGCAACGTGAAAAAAAAAAAAAAATGGGAAGCGCACCTAGGTAGCGAAGGTCGGAACTAAACGGCGAGGGAATAGCGGCGTGCTTACCACACGCGCACCCCCCTCCACCAATTCAAGTCGACATCTGGTAAGCCTTGCGGCCCTTAACAGTCTGTAGCGCCATAGGTTTATTTTTTTACAATGAGATGTTTGTAGGGCAATAGCCAGAAGAAGTTTATTAAAGAAAAAGAATTCTATATTGCTCTACGTTTCGGGTAACATTGGTGCCCTTCTTCAGGAGCTCTGTAAAATTTATCGGAGAAAATACATTATTGTATAGTATTGTAGTTACGAAAAAGTGCATAAATTCTTAACAAAAAAAAAAAAAAAATTTAAATTAAAGAAATATTACCAGAAGAAATTATAAAACAGAAGTGATAGTAAATTAAATAAAATGATATTAAAATAAGAGAAAATAAAACAGATAAGGATACCTTTAGGGTAGGAGAGGAGAGAACGTTGAGAACGTTGAAATGGAGAGAGAGTATTTTTTTAAAAGAGTTGAAGAGTTTGAGATGAAGAGAGTTTATTTATTTTATTGAAATTAAATTGAAATTATATTTTAATTGAGTTTATTTCCGTTTTCTAGAAAATAACCAAAACTCATAAATTTATTGTATAAAGTTGCATTTCCGGCTGCATAAGCAGTTATTACGTACATTATACTGGAGTGATATTTTAGAAAAAAGCTTAACGTTGTAACAATTCCACCTCTTTCCCCCACAAAAAAAAAATCCAATAATCAATTTTTCTAGAAATATATTTAAAATAAAAGTGATAGACTTTATGTGGCATCCTCACGCGTTGGTCTAGTGTCTAGCTCACTCGCCTTTCGTGCGAGAATTCAAGGTTTGAATCCCGTGAGGGCAAAATCGGTGTTGACCCCCCAGCATCGTGCTAAAAAGTGAGAAGCTACAGTTAGTAGCGCCCTAGATAGCGAAGGCCGGTACTAAATGGTGTGAAAGCTGCGGCGTATTTACCACACGCCCTCCCTGTTCAAACGCCGTCTGGCAAGCCTTGGTCTTTCATGGGCTATTGCGCCATGAACTTTCTTTCAGTAATTACTATGCAAAGTTTAAAGAAAATATTTTTTTTTTAATGAAAATCGTAAAAAAAAAATCTGAAAATGAGTGTATAAATAAAGTTTCACGTCTGTTTGACAGATTTTAATCGAAATTTTCGTAACAGAAGCGATAGTTGTACCTCTAAACGAAGTATTAAGTTTGTACTTTCTGTGATTCTTCCGGTTTTTTTTTGTTTGTTTTTTTTGGGGGGGAGATATTTTGATCCACTAAACAAACCACACCACACCAATATACATACATATATACAGACAGATCATTTGCTAGAACTCAAATTTCAGAAATATCACATAATCTCAGTATTTGCTGTTAACAGCAGTGAGATAAAGTAAGAAACGTTTCTACTAAGTATCCCACTTAAGTAGTCGGCCTAATAGTTGGCTTTTGTTTAAAAAAAACAAAAAAACAATAGAATAAAGAGGATTAACTGGGATTACATAAACAGTATAAAACCTCTTAGAAATTTAATAATTCTGATGCAGTCTACCAAATTAAATAATGTTAGCAAAGGTCTGTAAATAAAGTCCTAAGGGAGAATATGGTAGAGAATTTGGGATACGGTACGTAATAATAATAGCTACTGCTAATAAAGTATATCTACCCCCTAGAGTGAGCACCACTGTGAGACCACAATACGGTGGCTGAATGAGAGAGTATGGTACAACGGGAAGGGTCCTAGAGGTTTTTGAATTATATTCTCTATGCTCATGGCAGCATAACACTTAATAGTTAATATTTATTGGCCCTGGGCTTCTTCCTAGACATGGTATTTACTACAAAGAATAACAATATCAACTCGGCTGCTACTTTTCTAACTAAATATTAGAAAAAAAAAAACAACGTTTCTTTTATGTCGAAAAGAATTACAAAAAAATATAATTTTTTAAACTCTACATAATATGGTGTAAAATATATCAAGATTAACTTTTCACTTTTATAAAGTGAGGAACCGCAACATATCAGCTACGGTAAAAAGTGTTTTTTTTCTCATTGAATAATTCATGAATGTATGTTATTTAATAAATAGATACACACACAAAAAACTAAATAAATAAATAAATGAAAAATTCAAAAATTCTGGCGGTGCTTTGAAAAGAAATATTTTTTTTTCATTTTCTATTACAAATCACGTGATATATTTTAATTGGCCTGTTGGAGTGGGTGTATTATTATAATATAAATACCACTCAAAATTAAAAAATAAATAAATAAATAAATAAAATAGAAAGCTTTAAAACCATTAAAAGATTACACTTTCTTGACAGACAGGTCAAGTATTAAACTCAAATTTACATTCATTTAATTTAAATAAATGTTAATCCAAAAAAACGACACTTCCTAAATAAGTAAACAATAAATATTACAATTTTTTATTTTTGGTAGGACAAACTATTTTTGAAATGAAGCAAACTATATTATTCAGGCATCATCAATTTTGTTTCAATTATTGTTCCAAGTGAAAAAAAAAAAATCTGGTGTGAAACACTCACACAACTTTCTCTTACTCCAATTATCAAAATAATAATTGACAAAATTTTATAGTTTGCGTCCAAATTTAATGGAATACGTCGAAAACTGAAAAAAAAAAAAACTGTTCAGTAAAAGCGCACTTCCGGTTTTCTAATTTTCCTTGAAATCTCGGAATTTTAGCCATTCTACTTATTTCTAATTAATTTAGTTTGGATGATAGAATTATTGTATAATCAACTATGATATCACTTTGGAGAAAAACGTAACAGCACTCCTCCTCAAAAAGTGCTCTTAAAGAATTTTTCCAGAGAAATATTATAAATAAAAGTTGTAGATCATTGTATGTTTAATTTATATATGAAGTTTCAAGAAAATCGTCGGGAGACAATTTTGAGAAAATTGCGAAAAATGTGAAAAAAAAAAAATCATTCAGTAAAGTTTTTTTGCAACTCGGAATTTCAACAAACATATTCAATTTTAATTAACATTATTTAGATGAAAAAATTGTTTAATAAACTGAAATAGCATTTTAGATGAAAACCTAACCCCACCCATCCTCCATAACTTTCCTTAAATGAATTTTCCCAGAGAAACATTTCAAATAAAAGTTGTAGCTATATGTATGTGTAGTTGATATATGCAGTTTGAAGAAAATGGTCGGAGCCATTTTTGTGTAAAACGCAAAAAAGTAAAAAAAAAAAATTAACAAGTAATGTGGTACTTTCGGTTGAGGAATTTTGATACAGATGACCCACTGTCAAATGCCCCATGGTGATATCTAAACGGAATATCAAGTTTCAACGTTCTACGGTTTTTCGTTTTTGAGCTTTGCTGTTCACATACACACACGACCATTTGCTAAAGACCACTTTTTTTGGACCCAAGGGACCTCAAAAAACGGATATTTTCGGTGAAAACTCGATATCGAAAATTTGACACGATTACAATACTTCCTCTTACTAGGAGTAAGAAAAAGTAAAAATTGTAATCGTTCAAAATTTAGTGACATTCAGGTATCCGGAAATAATATTTTTAAAATTCATTCTTTGCATTTTATTTTATTTTTTTATGAATGAAATAAACAGAATAACGCAAAATAGAAAAACAATTAAACGGAAATTGTTGGAATTCACTGCCAAAAATTTATTCAATCGAATGGTGGCAAATTGTTTGAACTATCTTACATTTTTTTTTTCTTTATTTTACTACAGAATTTTCATCTTGTAATAGAATAAATTCCATCTATTGAGAAAATTTACAATAGCAACGTAAATAAGTCCTAAAACATTACCTTCACTCTAAGTCGCATTTCTCCCCCCCCCAGTCGACTACAATTAATTAATTCCCTTACCAGTGGTCAACGTTGCTCGCTATCTTCGGCTTTACTTAGGCCGAAGACTTATCTGGAATCTTCATTTACGATTTAAAACAATAGAGCTTAACAGACGCTTTCGTCAACTTAAAAAACTACTGGACAACAGATCTAAACTCTCCCTAGACAACAAAAGACTGATTTATACATGTATTTTAAAGCCTACCTGGGGGCGTATGGGATAGAATTATGCGGTTCAACCAAATGCTCAAAATCTCCAAAGTCTCCAATTCCTACAATCCAGAATACTCCGTAAACGCACCTTTTTACGTCTCCAACCATTGACGTCTCCACACTGACGTCAATGGTATATATCGTTCATTGCTCAAGTCGCCCAAATCCGTTACAGGAAATTCCAGACTATTAACCTACAGACTCACACAAATCCTTTAGTTCAACACCTGTCTTCCCGAACACATCCTAATAACACTCCTAGACGTCTTAATAGATAATGGCCTCGTGATCTCCCTCTCAAGTGAAGAGAATCAATAGTGATTTTGTGTAGTTTTGGAGTGTCACCATTGGGTGGGTACATTCTCCGCTCATTTTGTATTTATGTTTTTTGTAACAATTGTTACTTATAGCGCTAATTGTAGTAAGATTAAAAACAACAAAAAGTAGCAACATTGGCCACTTCATTTTGCTCGCGCCAGCCGCTTGTACACTGCTGATCTCTAATAGAGAACCACATACAATGCATTACCCTCCCGTCAAGGCCACCTGCATGGAGCGGATGAATGTACTACAACCTTCATTAAGCTTCTAGCTAAAGTTGTAACCAAGCTTCCACCATTAGTTCTAATCTAATCTAATCTAGAACTCGGGGCCCCCGAGGATGTTCAGCCCTTGTTCACTGAGGGGCCCATTGTGCACCCCGTAGTACACCTCATATCATTAAAAAACGCCAGGGCTGAGGAGAATGAAATTTCTGATCCCGCATTCCGCACCAGTTTCAGGAATTTGTGGGCGCCAAATTACAGGAATCGTCTCCGAGCATCATGCACGCACACTGCAAGAAGGTGCAGCGGTGTCACGACCACTTTTCCTACAGAATGGAACCGCAGAGAGACTCATATTATGTAGTTGCTTCCTTAACAAGCAATGCGCTATAACTAGGGCAGTAATTCTCCTTATCTCCACTTTTGTTCTGCCGAGAAGATAGGTTGTGCGAGTCTTTGTGGGTCCATCATGAGTTGCTCGTAATCGTATATAAGCTGGCAGTTTTGACAGAAAACAACTAATCGACGACTTCTAGAATTCTCTCTCAACAAAGAAACAAACAATTTGAGAACAACAGTCTATGTACATATCTTAAAGTGTTACAACAAGCAACGTCTACGTTGTAGAAGAAGTTGAAAGAAGTAATCAACTGCCTCACTCTGCTCTCTGTCAAGATTTCCTGTAACCGGTCAGAGAATTCTCTAACAAACTAGCCAATTTAGCTAAATACCCTTTCCAACAAACAACAGGTTCTAACCACACCCAAATAACATCTAGAGGATACATTAAAAATATTTCTAGAAAATTGTTTAACCGGAAGTAAACCTCTTTTAGAGAAAGGTTGTTTCTGAGTTTTTGATTTTTTACTTTCTCTTAAGCTTAGTAAGTCTCCTAAATATCCGTTTTCAGGTCCCCTGAGTCCAAAAAAGTGGTTTTTAACAAATGGTCTGTGTGTGTGTGTGTGGGTGTGTGTGTGAACAGATAGCTCAAAAACTAAAAACCGTAGAAAGTTGAAACTTGATATTCCGTTTAGGTTTCACCATGGTATCTGACAGTGGATCATCTGCTAAAATTCCTCAACCGGAAGTACCACTTTACTTATAACAATAAGTAAAATATTTATTTTTGATTTTTTCCTTTTTTGCGATTTTATCAAACATGGCTCCGACGATTTTCTTCAAACTGGGTACATCAACTACACATACAAAGGAGCTACAACTTCTATTTGAAACTCTTTTCATCTAAAGTGCTATTTCAGTTTATTAAACAATTCTGTCATCTAAATAATGTTAATTAGAATTAAATATTTTGTTGAAATTCCGAGTTTGAAAAAAATTGGATAACCGAAAGTGCGTTTACTTTACCACTTTACAAAATAATTTTAAAGGGAAAGGATTAGCTCAGTGGTAGCGCGCTGGACTAGCAACGCGGAGATCACGGGTTCAAATCCAGCCGTGCTACTCTTAGATTTTCTCTTCCTAGGAGCCCCTATAGCTCACTGTCCGGTGATGGACAGTGTTGTCTGTAACGGGAGAACACTGTCCGGAGGCCGGCAGTGCACTGAGAAGGCTCCGGGCGCAAATGACCTCAGATGTTGAGACGCCTTAAAAAAAAAAAAAAAAAAAAATCTACTTTTTCGCGATTTTCTCAAAAATGGGTCCGACGATTTTCTTGAAACTTATTATGTGAACTAAACATACAATGATCTACAACTTTTATTTGAATCATTTCTCTGGAAAAATTTATTTAAGGCCACTTTTGGGAGTAGGTATGTTTTTCTCTAAAGTACTACGCTAACTGATATTATGTCAAATGTTATTTGGGTTTGATCTAGGTGCTGAGAAGATCAAGTGAAAGGTTTGAAACCAATTTTTTTTTTCAAAAAAAAAAAAAAAATCTACGTAAGGGAACTAATCCATATCCAAATTTATGTCAACAAATCTCTTCTACTTTCAAAACTAAATAATTCAATTTTTTTTTTGATCGAATTAAAAAAATTGTTTCCTATAATAATTTAAAACTCACAAATAATACTAATTTTACAATAGTAGATTTTATCCAAATGAAAGTTTAGTTTATAGACTGGGGAGTGAACCGGGTTACAGGACGGATATATATATATACATAACAAGTGAGGGTACAGAATTAGATCTAGTATTGCAATCTGTATGAGGGAAGAAGGGTGGATATGTGGAGATCCATTCTTCTAAATGGTACATGCATTACATACATACAATCAATACAGGTGAACTTTACTGTACATTGCTCCATTCTGTATTTATTTATTTATTATATAGACTATCATTAAAAATATGACTATCTAATAATAATTATAGTCATTACATTAAATATTTATAGTCAATATATTACTCTTTTATTATAGGAAATTCAATGTTAATGTCAAGATTAGTAACTAATATTATATTAAGGATTTATGTGTTATGCCACAAAAAGGAGCAGTCTATTACGGAAAATATCTCTGATGCTTTCCAGTTCTGCGGAACCAACCACCACCACAACCACAACAAATATTATATTTTTATAATAAAACTTTAACAGTAAAAGTTAAAACTGAGGATTTTTTTTTGTTGGATACAAGTATATGGGCGTAAAATATACAAATTATTTGGGAAACATGTGTGACAGTAACATCTGTTAAAAACAGCTGATAATACTAAATACTATAATATCTTGAAATATTTTGAAAGAATTTAAACATGATATTACTGCAGTAGACTATATTATGTTTTAATAGCCCTAGAAGTTATATAAAACTAATGAAACGGTTTATTATACTATTTAGATATACACATAAAAGGGAAGGGATTAGCTCAGTGGTAGCGCGCTGGACTAACAACGCCGAGGTTCCGGGTTCGAGTCCAGCTGCTGCCCTTACATTTTTTTTCTTCCTACGAGCCTCTTAGAGATTATTGTCCAGTGATGGGCAGTGCTGTCTGTAGCCAGAGAACACTGTCCGTAGGCCGGCAGTGCACTGAGAAGTTTCCAAACTTTGGGGTAGCTGTGTGGGCTCAGAAAGGTAGCATAGGGCTTGCTCCCTCCCCTTAGACAATAAAAAAAATAAAAAAAATAGATATATATTCTGACCTTAATCTCATTACCCATAAAATATGAAAGAAAATTAACAGGTTTATCTATTCATTTTTACTCTGTCTTCATTAATTACACTTCCTCATATATTCAAAATACTTCCTCACGTTTTTATTTCAATAATAGTGCTAGCTAGGGCCGGGACCTTTTTGTCGGGTCAGCGTTTCTGTTGGAGGAACATAGAAAGAAGGAGGAGATGAGGAGATCTCAACTCTGGTTTGCGGCAGGACAAGATCTGCTTGGGAAATTATAACCAACGGAGATCGGAGGCTTGCATCGTATTGAGCAAGAACAAGCTCCCCGTTCTTATGGGTTTCCTCGTCGGGCAATGCCGACTTCACAAGGACCCTGGTGAAGCTGGGATTGGAAAGTGACAGCTCATAGACAGCTCTCTAGAGCCTGTCAGGGTATTGGGGATTCCCCAGGGATCTCAACCTGATAGAGGTTTTGTAGAACGGATGTTCAGAGAAGGACATCTGTTCGGGTATAGCACAATAGATCGAAAAGGGTCACAGTGCATTGGCCCCCCCATTCAAAAAAAAATACATTCCTCAAAAGTGCCCTCAAAATGAATTTTCCCAGAGGAAAGTTACAAATAAAAGTTATAGGTCTTTCTATGTGTAGTTGATATACTCGAAAGAAAAATCGTTTCGAGCAGTTTTTGAGAAAATCACAAAAAACTGAACAAAAAAAAAAACATTCAGTAAACTGGCACTTCCGGTTAAATGAGTTTTACAAAAAGCTTATTCCTCCTAGTGGCACATCAACGAAATGGTAAGTTTGAACATTGTGTGATTTCTTTTTCTGGCGCACAAACTAATAGACCACTTTTTTTGGACTCAGGGGACCTCAAAACGGATATTTCCGGTGAAAACTTGATTTCGAAAATTTGACATGATTACAATAATTCCTTCTAACTACAGTTAGAGAAAGTAATAAAACATCATTATTGTCAAACTACTGATCTAAGTCAGATGTTCATTTTAATTATTTTTTCTAACAATTCCCATTAAACTCGGACTACCGCTATCAAATTTTCTATATATTTTATATTTATTAATAGCAATAAATTTCCATTTTAAGACGCACATCATAAAATTATATTTACGGAACTTGATTTTAATGCAAATGTCTCTTCAGTTTATTTCGAGTAAGGTTTAGCAAATAAACCGACATCTTAACATATATGATGTGATATATATATATTTTTTTCCGAGCTCTGAAAATAATAAATAATACATAATATTTACTTTTGTTCGTGGTATTTTATTCAGTGACAGTTCCATATTGCAGTATACAATTTTTGTTGAAATATTTCCCTAGTACTTGTCAGAAAAAATTGGTTTTGTTTACGTCAAGAGGGAAAATATTATTTACAATGGGCGGCCCATAACGTTTGAGGTGTTGGGATGGGGTAGAGGATATATATATATGAGGCTATACAGGATGTGATTATGGAAATTGGATCGGTTCATTTGTATTTTGTCTTCTCTTTTACATACAGTTTTCGTCTCTTCAATGTCTTTCATCCAATGCAACTTTACCCCACGTTCACCACCGCCCGTCACTATAATTCACTCTCTCTACCCCCCCATCAACATCAAGTACAACGGCGTATACAGATAATGTCATTGTGTCAAATTAGTCTACTACAGATGTTCACAGGCGTTACCAAATTATTTAGAGAGAGTTTGTACGGGATGGTAGATCGACGACTACTGGCTACAGCGGAGAATTCATGAATCCTTGGATGGGCAAGAGAGAAGAGGAAGAAGGCTATAGAAGCGGAAGGAGGACTGGTTCTCTCAACAACAACAAATAGGAAGGAGATGAGAGAAAGATACTTACTTGTATGGTTGATAGAAATGGGGAGAAAACATCGACTGGGTATGGGGTGGGGTTGTGGGGGATCTCTGTCGCAAATTTCCGCTTTAATATTCTATGGCCGTGGCTTCTTACTCAAAGTGAGTACAATCCTACCACCATGGAGGAACGACATCTCTTCACATTGCTCTACTACTAGTATATAAAGGGCGAAAGCTTGTCTTCAGGATGTATTAACCATGTTAGGAGGACTATATTCTTAGCATTATCAGAGCATAGCCAAAACTTATTTTTGTCATACAAGAATCTATACTAAAACATTAAGTAATGAGTTAGTTGAAAATCCACTTATAAAAGCACTTTTATTATTGGTGTACAGGAAATATACGCACCATACAATATTTCAAAATCTGGTTGCAACACTAGCACAATTTTCTTTTAATCAATTAGCTATAATATTAATAAATTTTTTATAAACTTAATAATTATGCATAATTGTCCAAACATATATTATATAGAGGTAATGTGGGGTATACATGTTGTTTAGCAATGTTTAGCCAGGGTGGCTTGTAGTAATTGAAGTGATAACAATGTATAAGTTCATAAGATAGTAGTAAAATTGAACAAATCCAATATCAATTGAAATCCTTTATCACCGATACCTAAGAACTAGTCATCAATTTTTCTAGGCAATGATTCAAATAAAACTGATTGGGAAAAATTTATATATTAGATGGTTTACGATTTTTACAGGAAGTAATTGGAGCCATTTTAGTTAAATTTGCGAAATAGTGTCAATTAGTTTGGTGTTATAGATCGCCGAGACAGGCGTCTCGCCTAGGCATGTCTCCTTATCAGCAGCTAATAGGTAATGTAAAATATAAGTAGATAGATCCAAAAATGGATACTATATGTTGTTCTTTAATATATATATTTTTTTTTTAATTTAAGGCGTGACATATCTATGGTGATTGGCGCCCGGAGCCCTCTCAGTGACCTGCCGGCCTCCTCTCAGTGTTCTCTCGTTACGGATATCACTGACCATCACCGGACAGTGAGCTGTAGGGGCCCTAGAAAGAAAAAAATTAAGGGCAGCATAGCTGGACTACAACCGGGTCCTACGTGTGGGAGCTTAGTGTGCTAACCACTGAGCAATTCCCTTTCCTAATGTTTTAATTAATTGATACACTGATTTTAAAATTTAACAAAAAACAGATATTTAATTTAAAAACTACTACTTTAGTTTAATATTTTTTTTTTTTTAAGGCGCATCAACATCTATGGTCATTAGCGCCCGGAGCTTCTCAGTGCACTACCGGCCTCCGGACAGTGTTCACTAGCTACAGACAAACTGTCCATCACCGAACAGTAAGCTGTACAGGCTCCTAGGAAGAAAAAATCTAAGGGTAGCATTGGAATCGAACCCGGAACCTCCGCGTGGGAGTCCAACGCGCTAACCATTCAACTAATCCCTCCCATCTTTAATATTATTATTAATAGATTTTAAAAAATTATCAACAATAAAAATTTTCAACCAAATCTGAGGATTTGTTTTATTGGAAGCTGGAAAACACTGTTTTTACTTTCAAACTATAAAGATTTAAAAATCATTTTTAATTTTTTGAGTGAATCAAATAGTCTGTCTAGTGAATTCTGAATAAAATAATCTGGCTAGGAGCTAGTTTAGTTCGATTTGTGTAAGAACGACATAAGTAGGCAGATGATAAGAGTTTGTAGTTTCAGTGTAATATCTATGTATTTCGATTTCTTTGAATTAAATTTTGCCCGCCACTTTAGGAGCCAAGATTCTGGAGAATGTAGACGTGATTGATTGTAGAGAGTGGACATTATAATTTGAAAAATCTAAATATTACAAAAGTTGTTTAATTTTGTTACCGCTACTTTGTTATGATTCAATTTAAATGTATATTGTTTGGTTGTTAGAATGTATATTGGAGAGATTAGCTACTGGTAGTAATCACAGGACGACTACCAATCAAGTGATTGCAATTATTATATCAGCTTATTTACTTATTGTAAAATTGATTACAGTTGTAAATTTCAAAAAAGAATAAAAAAAAAAAACAAATAAACGAAAAACACATTATTCAATTCCGTTTCTAAACTTTAAATTTCGGAATTCAAATGCATTTCCTTCACCCTCCATCTCCTACTCTCCCGCCCATCCTCCTTCATGGGACCATAATACCGACAGTCGACAAAGTCCGATATTTAGGACTTTATCTAGACAAAAGACTTACTTGGAATCCGCATACACGATTAAAAAGGCTTGAACTAAACGGACGTTACAAACTTCTCTCGAGACTACTTGACCGACGCTCTAAACTTTCCCTTGAAAACAAAAGTCTTATCAAAGGTCTGGGGTACGACCAAGCATTCCAACTCCTATCGCATTCAAGCTTTTCAATCCAAAACCCTCAGAAGAATTATCAATGCTCCATTCTATGTTTCCAAGCTAACCCTTCACACTGACCTCAAAATCCCTTTTGTCCATCAGTTCATAAAATTACGTTACAAGAAATTCCATGACCTCACATCCAACCATTCTAACCCTTTAGTCCAACAACTCTCTTCTCTTTCTATTCCACATAACCCTTCCAGGAGACTGAAACGCCACTGGCCGCGCGATTATCTAACTTCTTGTTAGCATTTTTTAGTAATAATTAGGGAGTACCTCCACTGGGAGGCATCTCCTAACAAGACATTCACGCCCTTTTATATGACTACCATCCATTATATTCACTTATAATACTGTCTGTATAGTTGTGGATTTCTTAATAAAATAAAAAAAAAGAAAAAAATTTCGGATCATTTTTTTATTTATTTATTGGTGTTTATATCTGTATATATAGAACACAATAAATGGTAATATAATATATATAATGACTTATGCACACATAAAGGAGTTATTCAGTGATAATGCCCCATAAAGTTTTCTTTGTAGCAATCTGTAAAAATGGTATAGTATGTCTCGCACATATTGGCGTTTCCGTTGACATGTAAATACTACCTGGAATTTAGGAAAAGATCAACTGTAGGTCAAAAGAATTGAAATGAAGAAAGATTCATGGAGACGTCTCAGTGAAACACACGCCTTCGGATAGTGTCCTCTCGTTACAGACAAAATATTATCAGCTGTAGAGGCTCGATAAGGAAGAGAAAATCTAAGGGCAGGACTGCTGGACTCAAACTCGGGACTTTCACTTGGGTTCCAGCGCGCTGCCTTTGTGCTAATCCCTTCCGTGTAAGTAGCTACTGTTTAATTTTTCATGTTAGCTTTATGCATCCAGACACCGATAGGTATCGTTGATCGAGGCACATAGCAAACATACTTTACCGTATATTTTATTCACATTAAATCTTGGCGGTCCACGATTCTAACCACTGAACAATCGTTATGCTTAGAAACACTTAACTGTACACATCGTATTTTTAATTGTTTTAACACTTCTTTGTGGTGTCAGTAAAAACATCGCCATTCTTACTACCGTTTAGTGTATAGCCTTCGCTACCAATGGTCGCTAAAAACTGTAGCTCACCATTTTTTTTATTTTTTATTTTTCACGCTGCCGGTTCACGGGAATCGAACCATTAAATTCTTGCACCAAAGGCAAGTACGTTTAGCCACTAGACCAACGCATTAGGTATATTTTTAAATGTCTTACTTACCTCTTTAAAGTAAATAATATTTTGGACAACCCTTTTTTTTTTTTTTTTTTAATTAATTATAATTTATATTTCTTTAAATTAATTTTTGCCCCCTCCCCCCTCAAAAAAAGAAAGAAAAAGTAATTAATTTAATCCAAAACTAATTCTCATAATACTTAAACCGTTTTTTTATTAATGTTTATACTATATAAATAATTATTTTTTATTATCAAATATACAGAGCGCAAAAGAAGTAATTATAATTAAGTTAAGTACATAACTTAATAATATTCATTACTCATTTTTTTTTTTTTTAACGGAAGAAATATAAACCTTCTAGTCATTATTAAAATTGTTTCTCAGTTTATAAATAAATTGTTTTTAAAAAAAATCTACTGTATGTTTGATTCAATTTTTTTATTATTTATTTAAATCTCTTTAAACTAATTATTTATGTAGTTTAATATTTAACAGACTGAATGACTTTTTTATATTTAAAAAAAACAAAAAACAACAGAATAAAACAGTTCTATGTAATTCCAATTTGTGTGTCAGTTTGTTAATTTTATATGTTGATTTCTTTTTACATGACATCAAAATAATGGCTCCAATTTCATCAAAACAAATTTGAAATTCTCATGACCTCTGTAATTTTAAGCTTTAATGTTGAAGTTGTAATAATGTTAGACGCATTTAGGTGTTAATTTTATACGATTTAAATTTTAGCTTTTGTTTTCTTTTTTTAATGTGAATTTTTTTTTTATTTTATTTTGTATTTTTGTTATTACGTAAATTAATATTTCGAAAAGTATTTTCATTTTTATTATATAAGCTGAGATATCCGATCTCGCTGATACTGTGATAATCGGAAACAATGAAAAGATTGGTGATTAAATAATATTTATTCGCGCCTATTTGTAAATGGAACAATGTGATTTGCCCTGATTAATTACATTTAAAGTCTTATAGTAAAAGGTCATCTATATTTTTTATTCTTCAATACTGACCCCAGAAAATGGTATCGCAAGCCTTGAATGGGACTATTTTTTTTTTTTTACATTGCATCAAACAATGGCTAGCGCTAAAAAGATTGAAGTCTGTACAACAATACTGGCAAGAAAAATATATATATATATACTTTAATGTAGATATAGAAAAAAAACAAATTTATATACTACAATCTTATTAGTAAGTTTCAATATGGTTATAGGCAAGGTCTTAGTACAATTGATGCGGTTGGTAAACTTACAGATGAAATATTAGAGGCCTTTGAAAACAAACAAAGTACTGTTATTAGCTTCTGTGACTTAAGCAAAGCATTTGATATGGTGTCTCATCGACTATTGTTGGAAAAGTTACAGTATTACGGTATTACAGGAGTGATGTGGAACTTCTTTAAGAATTACCTGCAAGAAAGGAAACAATATGTCAGCTGCAACGGCCAAGTTTCTCAATTAAGAGACATTAATAAAGGAGTTCCGCAAGGATCAGTTTTGGGACCACTGTTATTCCTGTTATATATTAATGAATTGGAAGCAGTACTTCCGGGGGAAGGCATTTTATACGCTGATGACACCACGTTAATTGCGAAAGGCAAGACTGTTGAAGAGGCGACAAAGAAGGCTAATGATAACATTTCATCCCTTAGAACATGGCTAGAAAAAAATGAGTTAGTGTTGAATGAAAAGAAAACGCAAAGTATGACGTTTAGTCTAATTGAGAAAAAGACAGAAGATACTACAAGATTTCTAGGCGTTACATTAGATTGTAGACTTAGCTGGAAATGTCATGTACAAACCTTGAGTAACCAGTTATCACAAACCATTTTCTTATTGAGAAAACTGCGTGAAGAGGTTCCAATAGAGGTTATAAAGACTGCCTATTATGGTCTATTCCATTCTAGAATGGCATATGGTATTGAACTATGGGGAGGTACCTCCGATGCTTATGTTATTTTCAGACTTCAAAAGAAAGCTATTAGAGCAATAATGAAGAAAAATGCTCGAGAAAGCTGTAGGCCTTTCTTTCGAGAGTTACGTATAATGACATTACCCTCGGTTTTCATTTTCAAACATTCACTAAAAAAGAAAAAAGACATGTTATTAGATGTTAGAGGTGATAAACATACTCATAATTTACGTAATAAAGAGGATTTATGCGTACCTTATAAGAGACTTGTGATGTCTGACTTCCATTCCAGTGTTATATCGGTGAAAATATTTAACAAAATTCCTTCAAGAATTAGACAGTTAAGTGAGAAACACTTCAAGCAATCGGTTAGCGAATTTTTAATAAAAAATTGCTTTTATGATATTAAAGATTTCTTGAACACAAAGTGGAGTGATGAACAATTTCATGTGATGTGAAGTGGACTGAATGTATTAAGTTTCTTTTTATGATAATTAGTGTAAAGTTAATTTTATTCTTGTTATTGGAATTTGTTATTTTGTTGACATTATATTGACGAGCCTTTTATATTATAAAAATGTATCCAGGCAAATAAATAAATAAATAAATAAAAATAAATAAATACAAATTTTTTTTTTGTAAATATTACAGTCAATATTTGGAAATCAATATGTCCGGGCACAAAATGATTCCATTCTTGATATGACATCATTTTTAGTACATATATATGATTTTTTTGTTGAATGCAACAACGGAAGATAATGAACTAAATAATATGCGCGAAGGTACATGGAATGAAATTGCAGCAAATAGCTCCGGATCAATCAATATCAAGTATTTAGTAACTTCTTGAAGAAAAAAAATCAAAATAGCTCGCAATCTTTTAAGCCTCTAGAGTAGCAAAGTTAGAGCCAATAAAGGAGAACCTCTAATTATAAACTCTAACAAAGCGGGATTTTATGGCCTCAAATCTAGTGACTTTTTTTTTGTAGTATGGTCTATATACAACAGATGCTGAAGACTAAAGAGCTGAAGACAGCCATCACAACTTTGGGACCACTAAGATCACAAGTGTGCTACAAAACAAAGCCCAAGGCAATGGAAGCCTTCTTACTGGCCTCCACAATGTGAAACCTGTACGATAAATCATGACTCAACTTTACGCCTAAGTCCCTTACATCGAGCAAGTGGTTTGCTAAGTTAGCATATTTATAAAAAACTAAAATCTTTTTCCGATAAAAAAAATTAGATGGTATTTTTTAATATTAAATTCCACGCCATTATCACTGCAAATTTGATAAGTAGAGAAGAGAACTGGCCAGGAGACTGTAGAGAATTGACCAAAAGTGCAAAGATTTTTAAAGACTTTATGGATTTCGCTCGAGAAGTTGCGGTGATAAGAGAGAATAGACGGATAAGTAGAAGTCCGCTTCTCCGTGGTAGGGACGGTAACTTACCTACTACGTAGGCAAGGCCAAGTGACCATAGGCACCGGTTTTGGTGCTATGCGCTAGGTACGGAGGCCTGGAGTGTGTGAATAATACCACTGCACTATTCGGAAATACGGTATGCTGTAGCTCTAGACAATCTGCCAGGGAGAGAACCTTCTCAATAAATTTAGTTCGCCAGCAAGCTCAATAACTTCAGTGCCAATGATTTTATGTAAAAATATCATTAATAAAAATGAGTAAAAGCGAAGGACCAAGATGCCAACCTTGAGGGACATCTGATATTGCATCAAACCATCGAGAATGTTCAGGAGGCCTATTTCTCCCTGCACTTTCTACCATTAAGGTAATCGTTAAACCACTTTATCATAAAACCACAAATGCCTAACATTTTAAACTTCTCCATTAATACTGGATGTGGCACACGATCAAAATCAATGAGCCACGTTGGTTATTGCTGGGCGTCAACCCAAAATATCATGCTGTTTGCTTGAAATAACCACTCTGAAGATGCTTAAATGGTCCAAAACAAGAATTTCGAACAGTTCGCCCACACATCCATAATAGACATACAATCCTCAATGTTCTTAGGGCTATTAATCTTAACTATAGGCACAGAATAGACACAGAATTCCAAAGGATAAAAATAATACCAGATAACAATGAGAAGTTAAATAACTTTGTTATAGGAACTACTAGCTATAATGCACATTCGATAAAGAATTTAGCTGGATTGTTATTTAGAAAGAAATAAATTTAGCAAGTCTGTATTATCGAACTGTTTTAACAAAACAGAACCGAAGATGCCATTTTACAGCATAGATTGTTGAGTTTTTCGGACTTTTCTCGAAAACTACTTCTATTAAAACTTCAATCGAAAAAAAATTTGATGTTAGGTAACTGTGTGGAATTTTTGACGTTAAATTCAAATACCATATGAAGTTGGTTCTATATTATTGACGTTTTTGTCTGTATTGTAATGTAATCATTTCTATTAACTGAGATGGTATTTCTTATCCACGTACCACATACACAAAGTATTTGCGTAAAATAATTTTTTCTTTTCGTAACTCAGAGAAAACATTTAATTTTGTAAACATGACAAGATCGTAATATTTTTAAAATTGAAATATTATTTAAGATAAATCTACATTAAAGCTATTTTAATTTGTTTTAAAAGAAAAATTATTTTATTATTTGAGGAGTTTAACTGATCTTAGTGAAGACTTTTAAATGTTTATTGCATCCAAAATTTACAAATTATACATACATGAAGCTGAGAATAGTTTGGTTGGCAAAATTCAATGACTCAGGCAATTTTAGTTAATAAGATAAAATAATTATACTACAATTTGCATAATAAAGCATTCCTAATGAAAACTGATTCGAAACAGTTGTAGATAAAGAGCAAAACTGATACAATCTACCAAATAGAATTCAACATAAAATCTACATATCGGTGACCTGGATATAATACCGTACAAGGCACAATATATAACTGTTACATCAGCTGACGTTAACATCACACATTTAACAATACAAGACAGGTACAACGATCATGTCTGCATCGTCGATAAGATTCAAATTGATTTGGATAGGCTGTATATTTCAGCGAGAACGGCACTAAAATTTCTAGCTTATATTTCTTTAAAATAATTATTAAACTTGTCTATTGTGTGACATGATGTTGTCACAACATATTGTGTAGCTGTCAATAAACAGGATAGTTTTATATATATATATAGTCAGTCAACCAATCTAAACTTATGTTTCAATTGTCAGCCTGATGTCAATTCAATGTAACTGCAAATCCAAAACCATATTTTAAAAGTTATAAGTTCATCCAAGTGTTCATTAATATTTAGTCAACAATTAAAGCTGAAGACAAAATAATCTCGTGAGAAATATTTACAAGATTTATCCTATAAAAATAATTATGAAAACTTTGATAAATTTTCTTCAATTCTGATCAACATTTCTTTTTTTTTTCTTTTTTTTATCCAACGCCCGTTCTTGACATTTCTGTCATTCGACGCCACGCTTCCCAATATTTAGGAATGATATCTTCAACTGTACAAACCAACAAATCGCTTAAGTCCTAATTTTGGGACTATGCTATGTAGGTGGCCTGTGAGTAGGCAGAAAGTGGCCACCCTTTGCCACAGGAAAGGTCGTCGGCTTTACCTAAGGCTGACTTGAAATAATGCTCTTCCAGCCAACATCGAAACGCCGCTGCTTCCATAGGAAGCTAGAGAAACTTTTATGGAAGATTCGGGTAGGTTCAGGTTGGTTGCTGTTTTTGCTAACGAATCAGCTCTCTTATTTCCCCGGCAAGCCCACATGGCTAGAAATCCATTGAATTATTATGGTGCACCTTTATTTTCCAAGCTGGCTTTCTTCTGCATGCAAGTACCAAGTCACTTCCTGTTTGGGAATTATTGCAGATAGCGTTAATGACAGCCTGAGAATCAACTAAAAAGAGTACTTTCCCTTTGTCGCCAGGTACTTTCTCTGCAGCCATCGGAAGTGTAGCTTACTGAACAGTTTTTTTTTTTTCAACTTTCTGCAATTTTCTCCATAAAAACACCGACGGATTTCATTAAATTTACTATACTAACAACTTGTTATAAGGAAATACTCTACAAAATGAAGAGGAGAGTAGTAGAAATATATTTAAGGGTTAGATTGAGATTTAGATCAGAAAAATAGCCAGACTAAGAAGAATATGACATAAAGATATGGAGAGAATCAGTTTGGCAGGTCAGTTTTGTGGGGGCCATGTCGTGAGTAAATAAAATAAATCAATATTGTGAAAATAAATCCAGAAGTAAAATTGACTTAATATGGCAGCTACACTCAATATAGCAGCATTAAAGCGAGGTTTTGGGAAAGAAGAGGTTATGCTATTTTCAAAAAAGTCGTTTTATAAATTTGGATTTTCCCAAACTTAAATTTGGATTAAAGGAAACTAAATATCCAGTAGATATAGATGTAGACTGCTGTAGGGGATTATTGCACTGCCATCTGAATGATCTATTGTGCCCTGGAGCGTCAGTGCACTGCCGGCCTCCGAGTAGTTTCTTTGGCTACATACAACACTACCCATCACTAGATAGTGAGCTGTAGAGGCTCCTGGGAAGAGAAAATTTAAGGGCAGCATGCTGGATTCGAACCCGGGACATCCGCGCTGCTAATCCCAGCGCGCTACCACTCAGCTATCCCTTGGCTTACACAAATTAACTAAGGACGAAAACCTATTTTGTGTACTGTGTTTACCATTGTCTGAAGAGGGTAGAGTACATTGTGTACTGTTCTGACGAAGTGTATGGAGTACTGAGCTACTGGAATAACCCGTGGGGTCGCTGCTTCCCACGTAACTGCATTCTACAGATACACCTTGCAGGCTAAACATCCAGTAAGAATAGTATCTTTGAAGAGAATGAGATTACATATAACTATGTAAATTTATGCAGAGAATAAGGGCCTTAAAACATATGTTACCGGAGAAAAACTCAACAAACTCATAGAAATTTGAAACGATAGCAATACATCATCTTGGGCCAGTAAAAGGAGCTAGATTTATTGTAATAAGTTGTGGCTTGAAATTATCCACGTATCTGTGATAAAGATCTTTAAATCTGAAATATGAACAAATAATTAGATACGAGTGATGGCGAAATAAAGAACTCGATACTCTAAAATTGGACGGGCTATGATTTTCTATATATATCTCTAATGTACTTTTGGTCATCCTCTGTTCCTCAGAAGTATGTAGATCTAAGGAGCTACAATTATTAAATTTGAAATATCTGAACTAAATCTGAATATCTAGAAGCGTGCTTCTTGAGACAACTTGGGGGGATTCCTTACTCACAGCCGAGAAAGAAGACTCCTTGGAGGACAGCAATATCCTGGTTACTGAAACCCCTGCACTTGAGGCAATGGCCAGGAATCAGTAGATGGACTCTCCATCCTGTGATGGAATCCATCGGGCGTGAGATCAGTCACGCTAGCTCGTTAGAGTTGAAATACTGAACTACGGGTGCAAGCTACTTTTCGAGCCAATTGCTAACAATTGAGGTAGGATTCGTAGTGGTCGTGGTTTAGTCAACAACTCCAAGGACTGCGGTCATGAGTTGAGCGGGAGGAGACTCGCAGTATAAAATAAATCCCGGTGCCAGCCCGTAGCTGGAAGCGCATTTGCTGGATGTGCGCGGTTTACCAGAGCCTGGTAGAGTGTGCCTTCTTCTAGCTTCTGGGAGTAAAATGTGACCATAATGTGATCACTTTGCCCGCTGCTTGAGCGTAACTCAACCTGCCCTTAAATAGGTGAAGCGGGGGCGTGCCAGGTTCGGTGACATCCCTCTCTTGTTAAATGAATCCCGTTGCTTGCAATGGGGGACCGGTTAAGCCCAAAAGAGGGTAGGTACGGTCTAAAAAGATCCCCCAAAGTACGATTGAAAATGGGGTTGCACGGGAAATTTGAAACACCTATTTCCGAAGGATAAGTGTGGGACATTAGTAATTTATTGTATGACTGTGGCATGAATGACTTAGATTGGGTACTTATGGAGTTTTTAGCAGGACTCTTAGGAATATAGAATACTGAGTGGTCAATTAGGATAGGAATTTTGTCTTACATTGCATGCGTGAAGTATGAATGTATTTATTGTATGAATGTGTATGTATGCGATGCTGTTTATTAGCTTGTTTTGCTGTGGTGACATAATTTCATTATAATTTATGAAAGGTACCATGTTGTGCCCTTCCCTCTTATATTCTTGCATGGGAATCATTCTTGTTTCGGGATCATTGGTAATGAAGTATAATCATTGGGCTGTTATGAGCGAGAGCCGTAAAAATTGAAATATTAATCAAGATAAGGACGAGTTAGTTGGTGGGATAAAAAAATGATTCTCCAATATTGATGAGCTGACTTTTAGCTGCGAAAATTGAAACTCTCATTTAAACTGAATAGATAACTATGACTAGTGGTATGTATATATACATAAAATCTAAATTAATCTTTCACTAGATGGAATATCTAGTTAGCTGTACAGGCAAAATGAAAAGGAGAATAGTGGAAATATATTTGAGGGATGCATTGATATTAAGATCTAAAAATAGCCAGACTAAGAAAAATATGACATGAAAAAATGTAGAGAATCAGTTTGACAGGTCAATTTTGTGGTCGGAGGGGGGGGGGCATGTCGTAAATAAATAAACTAAATCAATATTGCGAAATTAAATCCAGAAATAGAATTGATATAAAATTGAATTTAATCTGACGTGTAAAGTTTTTATTACATCTGGCTTTTTTGTTTTTGTTTTGTTGCTTTACACTCAATATAGCAAGCACTCAACTTGAACTTATGAGTTTATAAACAATTTTCATGTTCTACGAACAAATGGATAAAGTTTATTATAAAAAAATAAAACATTTAAAAGCAAAAAATACAAAAGGAAAAATGTAAATAAAAATAGAAAACTGTCACCCAGAAAATCTGATAAAATATTCATGAACATTTTTAAGAATTGAATAATTTAAACTATACTTAAAAATTAAAAAATGAAATAAATAATTTAAAATCTCATTTGGAGCAAAAAACAAAAAAAAAAAAAAGGTACCATTATCTAACGCGTAGGTTTTGCATTCGAACGCGTTAAAAGCTTTACCTACCTGGGGTCCGAACTAAATGATGAAAATAAAATGACAAACGAAGTAAATAAAAGAATTATGTCTGCAAACCGAGCGTACTTTGCTAACACAAAGTTGTTTAAAAGTTCGTATCTATCCAGAACCTCGAAGATAAGGCTCTACAGAACTTTGATCAGGCCAGTACTTACCTATGGTGCTGAAACATGGACACTTACAGCTGCCGCGATAAATAGTTTAAATGGTTTTGAAAGAAAAATTTTAAGGAGGATTTATGGTCCAGTTTTCGATGCTACTTCTCGCACATGGAGGCTCAGAAAGAACTGCGAACTGTATACTTTGTATGGGGACGAGAATGTGGTCCGTTTCATCAAGGCTCGCCGCTTAGAGTGGTTAGGCCACGTTGCAAAGATGCCAGAAGACAGAATGCCGAGCAGACTCCTGCGTGGTACTGTCATAGGCAAGAAGAAGAGAGTTGGCCGACCGCGAAGACGCTGGCTTGACGATGTTGAAGAGGACTTAAGAAACCTGGGTGTAACAGGATAGAAAGCAAAAGCAGCCGATAGAGATGTCTGGAGTCGAGTTGTTAAGGAAGCCAAGGCCCACCCCGGGCTGTAGAGCTACGTAGTAAGTAAGTAGTACCATTATCTAACATCATAATTTTTCTAATATGTCCATTACTTTAGAGGATTTGATCATTTTAGTAAATTGGGTTGGAAATAGATTTCTTCCAGAATACTTCATTAAAGTTTAATTTAAGGAAAAAAAACTTTGGCTGTGAAAAAGGAAGTATGAATGTATTTATTGTATGAATGAGTATGAATGCAATGCTGTTTGTTAGCTTGTTTTGCTATGGTGGCATAATTTTATTATAATTTATCAAATTTTAGATATTTATTTGTAATAAATATTTTAAGGTCCCTGGAATGTTGTGATGGTTTTTAGCGAATCGTATCATTTGCAAGAAAAGAATACTCAATGGGGCATTTAATCTTAAAGGTATTTCTTCACAATCTTTCAAGTGAATTAAAGATTATTTCTTTTATTCAAATGTTCATAGGGAGCTAGCTGAACTTAAATAGTTATTTTTTTTCATCTAGATATATAACAAGAAAAGGAATTTTGAAAAAAGTAATTGTGTGAAAAGTATTGGGAAAGTGAAACCTTAGGCTTCTCTAAGAACTACCATTTTAATAAAAACTGCTCGGACAGCCTGATAATGACGCTGTTTGTGACGAAACTAGAAACACCTAATTTTCACTACTTCTAGCTTTATATTTTCATTATTTTGCACAATATTATATTATAATGGTACTGATGAAGAAAAAAGAGTAAATCAAGTGAATAGAGTGTTTGATTGGAGAGTGATTAAATTAGCAGCTAGAATGATGTATATATATATTACTTTGATCAAACGGTCGATTTGGTTGGCTAGCTTAATTAGAATTCTCTCTCTCACTCTCTCTCTGACCTTTAAAAAGATTTCTGACAGAGAGCTGAGTGAAGACAATTGATAACTTCCTGAAAACTGTAACTTGATTCTTTGAGTATTGTTTGTGGGCTTACTGGATGGATCAATGGTCCCTTAATATTACTTAACTTTACGAGGAGGATTTTAGACACTAAATAATGGTTGTTTTTGAGAAATCTTTAAAAGTTAATTTGTTTAACTCTTGACGATCTTGATTTCAGATAGTGAAAGTAGAGATTTTAGACTGTCTGATTTTAAGATGTGAAATTGTCAATTATAAATATAATTTTTCTGACTCCTTGGGGGGGGGGGCGGAGGCTAGATAGCTCTAGGGGTAAGCTTGGCTTTTTAACCAATAAATATGTAACCTTTCTTCCGAACCGTACACATAGAGAACAAAAGCTCATAAGAAGCAAGAGTAGCGCTGATGGAGCTGGTATTAGCAACAAGGGATCTCCAGCGCTTGTTGTAATGAAATTCCTCTAAAAATAACACATTATTCCATTAAATATGTTTAAACAGATCATCATATCAGACATCATCAAAAGCATCATTAAATTTCGAATTTGAAGAAAATTCAATTAAATGAAAATTACAAAAATGATTTTTTTTTTTTCTTTTTCAGTTTTCACGATTTTCTTGCACAAGATTCCGACAATTTTCTTTAAACTTTGTAAACTACAATAAATTATTAAAGATTTTTATACTTTCTCTTACTCCTAGTAAGAGGAAGTATTGTAATCGTGTCAAATTTTCGATATCGAGTTTTCACCGGAAATATCCGTTGTGAGGTCCCCTGAGTCCAAAAAAGTGGTTTTTAGCGAATGGTCTGTATGTGTGTGTCTGTGTGTGTGTATGTATGTGAACAGCATAGCTCAAAAACGAAAAATCGTAGAAAGTTCAAACTTGATATTACGTTTAGGTATCACCATGGGATCTGACGGTGCGGTATGTGTCAATATTCCTCAACCGGAAGTACCACTTTACTAGTTGTTTTTTTTACGTTTTTGCAATTTTCTCAAAAATGGCTGCGAAGATTTTCTTTAAACTTGGTATATCAACTACACATACAAAGAGCTACAAATTTTATTTGAAACATTTCTCCAGGAAAATTCATTTAAGGGCACTTCTGGGGGAGGGGTGGGTTAGGTTTTCATCTTACCTGCTGTTTCAGTATATTAAGACAATTCCTGTCATCTAACAATGTTAATTAGAAGTAAATATGTGTTTGCAATTCCGAGTTTGAAAAAAATAGATAACCGGAAGTGCGTTTTTACTGAAATATAATTTTGCAGTTTCTGGTATTTTCTCGAAAATGGCTCCAACGATTTTCTTTAAACCAGCGTTGTTAACTATACATATAAAGAGCTACAACTTTTATTTGAAATTTTTCCCCTGATAAATTCATTTAAGGGGACTTTTGGGGGAAGGGGGTTATGTTTTTCTTTAAAATGCTATCACAGTTGATTATACAATTCTGTCATCCAAATTGAAATAACTAGAAATTAATATATGACCCAAATTCCGAGTTTCAAGGAAATTAGTAAACCGGACAGTTTTACTGACAGTGTTTTCACTTTTCGACGAATTTCATTAAATTTGGTACACTAACTATAAAATTTGTCAATTATAATTTTGAGAACTGGAGTAAGAAAGTTGTTGTGATTGTTTTCCACCAGATTTTTTTTTAAAGTTTAAAGAAACTAAGCATTTAAAAAAAAATCCATGCTTGAAAAGATCGAGAAAGTTCTCAAGGAATAGCATTTTTGGACTAGAACCAGAATCTCCGCATCAAATCCCGTGCAGGTACCCCTGTTTTTTTTTTGCAACCCCGCCCCTGTCTTTAAATATTTACATCTTAAGTAAATGAACAACAACCAATTGAGAAAATAGTAAAAAAGAAAGGGGGCGAAGTGATTCAATGGCCTTCAATCATCGCGACCCAAAAGATCTAGAAAAATACAAATGGTTTTATCTTCTTCTGTTAAACTCTGGCAATAGCATTTACGACGTGAATGTGATTAGTGTGATGTGTTGGTAGGGTAGTTACTTGTGTGGTGCTTGAGCGGTTTAGTGAAGGGGCTTGTAAGTATATACGAGGGGCTCGTATATGTTTAAGAGAGAAGTAATAAGAAATATTAAGAAAAACACTGGTAGATTAAATTAAATATATTCTTTAAAGATATTTTAAATGCTATTCAATAACATAGCAATATGGTCATTAATTTACTGAAATTAGTTGGAATAACTCTTACGTTTTAACTTATAATTGGCACTGATTCCTGAAATGTTCTGATTGAATGTCTACCACAAACTGTCTTGAAGGAGCGTCTTCTCTTCATAGTTCAAATCCTTTCAAATAATACTGGTAAGTCTGGAGGGAGTTTTATTGTTTTACCCTAACTGTTTCTTGCCCTATGTCTCTTGGTTTGCATTGACCTAGATTGTTGTACCTGGCTCTATCCCCATCACTAAAATACACTATTTGAACTAGCTAATTTTCACAAAATATTTTACTAAACTATTTTCCAAGACTATTATTTTTCCATTTCGTACTGGAAAATATTATATTTCGTACTGGTACTTATAAACAGGCCTCAAACCCGCCTGAAACGTACCTCCATTTATTTCATTGCCACGTGGTATTCAAGCATCGATCTCCTTGCTTCCCTCTTCTCTTCTATAGTCAACATAAAAACCTGCAATGACCACACTATTGGCAGGCCCAACAGCCTTACATACTTCCTGAAACCGTTTTATATGAGAATAAACAAAATACAAACAGTACCTCTGTTGAATCATAAATGAAATATAAAGTTTTGACTTTTTAGGGACATTGTGTACAATACAGAAAGAAGGGGGAATAGCTAAGTGGTTAGTGTACTGGATTCCCACGCGGAGGACCCGGGTTCGAGTCCAACTGTGTTGCCCTTAGAGTTTTTCTTCCTAGGAGCCTCTATAGCTCACAGTCCGGTGATGGACAGTGTTGTTTGTAACGAGAGAACACTGACTGGAAGCCGGCAGTGCACTGAGAAGGTTCCGGGCGCCAATGACCATAGATGTTGACGCGCCTTAAATTAAAAAAAAAAAAATACAAAAAGAGCATTTAGTAAAAATATTTGGAGAGTTTTACCATGTCTATTTCCGGTGATTAATCCAATTAATCAAAATCTAATTCTATCCGAACAATTCAGTTTAGCTCTCCTCTTTTAACTCATTCCATTTTGAGTAAAAAGACCTTTAATATGTAATTAACATTTTTTATTTCCGCTAACAGACGCCAGTTAGAGAATTTTGAAAATGTATTGATAATATGATTTGAAATTTTGGAATCAAAATCAATGTTTTCATAAATTTGTAAAATCAAAATCAAAACAAATAATCAAAACAAATGTTTAGCAGCTAAACAATTGAAGTAATCAATGATATGTGAATAATGATTATTAAGGAGTTTAGAATAAATTATCTGCGGATAGATATATGTTGGTAACAAATTGATGAGACTATAATGTTATTTTGGACTGAAATGCTTCTGTACGTTAACTTGTTTAATTTGAATGAGAATTAATAATCAATGAAGCATTCCAATATAGAATCATACACTGTGTATTGAAATAGTCGGTAGTAAGTATATGATAATTTTAATAGCTCCATCAACTAGTTGCATTTATTTATATTAACAATTATTGAAACAGTTTTCCTAATCAACATTAGTAACAAATAATATAATTAATTACTAGAAAACAAAAAATTAGTAATTATATTTTAATTTAATAGCAACAAATTCACGCTTAGGTCCCGGGTTCGAGTCAAGAAGTGCTACCCTCAGATTTTTTCTTCCTAGGAGCCGATATAGTTCACTGCCCCATCGGCAGTGCACTGAGAACGCTCTGGACGCAAATGGCCATAGATGTAGACACGCCTTAAATGAAAAAAAAAATAAAATCTGGTGTGAAACGCTCACACAACTTTCTCTTACTCCAGCTTACAAAATTGAAATTGACAAATTTTATACTTAGTGTACCATATTTAATGAAATTCGTCAGAGTTGTTCGTAATTCGTTGAAAACTGAAAAACTGTTCAGTAAAAGTGCACTTCCGGTTTACTAATTTTATTGAAACTCGGAATTTTGGCCATCTATTTAATTCTAAGTAATTTTGTTTTGATGATAGAATTGTATAATCAACTATGATAGCAGTTTAGAGGCAAACATAATCCCCCTCCCCCCAAAAACCCCTTAAATGACATTATCACGAGAAATGTTACGAATAAAAGTTGTAGCTCTCTATATGTGTAGTTCATATTCCTACTTTAAAGAAAATCGTTGGAGCCGTTTTCAAGAAAATACGAAAAAACTGAAAAATATATTTCAGTAAAAACGCATTCCGATTATATGACTTTTTCAAACTTGGAATTCTAAAACATATTTAATTCTACACAGAATTGTATAGTAAACTGATATAGCACTTTAGAGGAAATCCTAACCCCATCCCTTCTTCAAAACTATCCTTAAATGAATTTTTCCTGAGAAATATTTCTAATAAAAGTTGATGTACACTTGATTTGCCAAGTTTCATGAAAATTATCAGAACCATTTTTGAGTAAATTGCAAAAAAGTAAAAAAAAACAAAACTAGTAAAGTGGTACTTCCGGTTGAGGAATTTTGACAGATAACGTACTGTCAGATCCCATGGTGATATTTAAACGGAATTTCAAGTTTGGACACACAGACGCACGCAGACTATTTTCTAAAAATCACTTCTGAAAACTTAGGGGACCTCAAAACGGATATTTCCGGTGAAAACTCTCGATATCGAAAATTTAACACGATTACAATAATTCCTCTTACTAGGAGTAAGAGAAAATAAAAAAAAATATTATCAGCCACCTGACTGAGTACTCCTACACAGTGTAAAACTGAATTTTTTGCTCTGTGCAAGTTTGGGTTGTCACACTGTCTGAGAAAACGCATCCTGAAGATGGGCGAACGCCTGAAACCAGTCGATGATCACAAAA